>JAIUZE010057948.1:510-11831 GCA_022085475.1 Heliosperma pusillum
AGTCTTTGTATCACATGATGGATTCGGATTTGTATTCTATATGCTCTTATCATTATATATTGGATTGCCTATCTATTTCTTATCGTATCTCACATGTATATCTATACGTATGCATGATCTACCTTTGTATCTTCTTTGATGTACGTTTAATGTGATATGGCTGGGAGAACCCGGAGTTACTCCCCATGATTGTGGCGTTCATGTTTTTCATGAATGAACAGGTTGCTTGCATGGATGGCTTTTTGCTTATGCTATTTTGGGTTCGGGTGTGAGCTAGCGGGCGTTGTCCCTGGATGAAACACCTCTAGACTTTGTTTAGCTAGTTGCTAATTACTTTGTCTTTTGTTAACACTTTGAGAGACTACGTCTCTTGTGGTATTTTTATTTAGTTTGTAATATTTTGACACTCCTCGTTTTATTTAACTTGCATGTATAAAAGTTTTTAAAAACTACCTATTTCCGCTATATAATTCACATGCTTGTATGTTTTATATTTCCGCATTCGCGAGGGTTGTCACAATATCTCTATATGGGTTCTCATTTTTTGGGATTTGAAATTGTTCGGGAAGTGAAAAATATGATTCTGATTGAGAAATCCAATTGTAGTAATTTGGACAAAACCTATTTGTATAAAGATGTTCTTGAACCTCAATGTCATGTAGATATTTCATGTTTTCGCATTTAATACAAGGACACCTAAGTTTGTTTACTACTAAATCATACTCATCTTGTTGTTTAGCAAATTCAATAAACTCGGCAACCCCCTTTATAAATCTAGCGGTAGGATGTCTTTTCTTATCAAGTCATTCTTCGTACATCCATGTACATTCCAATCTCTTCATTTTAATCTAAACATTAACCAACACAACAATAATTACAAATTAAAAGATAATATTACTAACTAACATATAACATCACTAACTAATATTATTAACATGCTAAAACTAATTAAACAACAAAACTTCCAACACATATCAAAACCCCTATACTAAAAACACTAGCACAAATCATGAAAACTATCAAAACCCCATTACCTAACAACACTAACTCCTATACTAAATTCACTAACACTAATCAAAATTCCTATACTAAATTCACTAACACAAATCAAAATTAACAATACTAACAAAATTAATACTAACAACACCAATAATATTACAAAACTACCACTAATCAAACCTCAATAATAACAAAATTACCAATACTAACACTAATTCCAATTTCACCAAACCCTAACTAAATAACATCTAAACACCTAATAATCATCACAAATCTTTAAATAAACCTATCAAATCATCAAAAACTAATTAAAATCACAAATTAGACAATAAAACTAACATTAATCAAAGAAATTGAAAATAAAAACAAATAAACCAAACATTAATCAAGTAAACATACATTAATCAGTCGGATGAGAGTGGTGATTGGAGTGGTACTGGTGGTTGACGGAGTTCGACAGAGGGTGATATTGGAGGGTGGTCGTCGGATTTTAGGGGTGATTTTATGTGGTCGTCGGATGAGGGTGATGTTTTCGAAAGGGTAAAGTAAGATTGTGGTAGGCTGGTTCGCGAAATAAGAATAAAAAGCAATTTGGCGACTGACTAAAAGCAGTCGCCAAATTGGCGACTAAATTCCGACGCTAATGTGATTTTCAGTCGCCAATTTGGCGACTGAAAACGGTCGCCCGAGTTTTTCCCACATATTTCTGTAAGATTATGTGGCCGCCAAATTGGGGACTGAACTCCGTCGCCAATGTTCATTTTCAGTCGCCAATTTAGCGACTGATTTAATTAGTCGCCTTTATGTAGTCGCCCGAAACGAGAATTCTTGTAGTGTACCAACTATTCCCTACCCTTGTTCAAGTTTCACCTCGGGTAACACGTAAGTGTATATCCCCAGCGGAGTCGCCAAATAGTGGTACACTGGGGGACTACGAAAGGGGCGCGCTTGGGAGGACAAGCGTAAAAATACGCAATTGTGGAGTCGCCACCAATTTTTATTGGAAATTGGAACCGTTCGAATACTTTATGACATATAAAGACACAAAGTAATGATATGAACACTAAGAATGCGTTACCCTTAGCATTCTATGTCTCGAATGACTCTCGTCGATGCCAATGAACACGGATGTTCACAGAGATATGGAGTAAGGGGTGAGGGTACGTATTAGGAAGCTCTTTAATCGAACACCTAATCCCACCCGCCTCGATAGCGGCCTCTACTAATGATTAGAGAAATCGTTCATACTTGATATGTTATCGATTATATGCATGCAATGCAACATCCACCATTTTAATCCTAACATGTGAATTAGACTAGGTGAACACGTAATTGGCACTCAATTATGTCGAAATTGGGAATTAAAATTAATTACATATGAGAGAAAAACAAAATCATACAATTACAATGATTAAAATAAGATTACAACGGATTACGGGATCCACGCCAGAAATATATCCGAAACAGAGATTTGAAGAAAAAGAAAATATTTGAAAACTAAAATACAGATTAGGGGCAATATTACGACTAATAGTTAGTTAATTACATAATTAAAGCTACGTCAAAGCGAGTACAGAATTTCAGGGACATAAGTCAACCCAGAACAGACGCAGCAGCAGCTGCGTTCTCTGGAAGAGTCGCAGTGCTCATTGCGTCCGTTCTTGAGGTGAATTCTGACTATGAAGTCATAATTGCGAGTAGTTAACGTTATTGGGTATATTTAGGGTTGATTATTGACCTATAACTCGAATAGAAGTGATTTAATATATTAACTATACTATAATTTGTATAAATAATGAATTCTAGAGAGTTGATATGAACAAATCGAACCTTTAAGACCCAATTTTGATTTAAAGACAAAACGTTTGACATGAAAGACTTTATAAAAAAGAAAAGGAATAAAATAACAAAATTACAGGAACCATAGGAAGAAGAAGAAGAAGAGCAGGAGCAGGGCAGCCTCTGGAAGAGGCGCAACATGCGTTGCGATCCTTCCAGAAGGCGTAGCTGCTACTGCGTTTCTTCTCGACGTCTGATGTCTACTAAAAAAGTTTTGTAAAAAAGGTTTTGTTTTGAAAATCGATTTTAAACTTACTTCTGAGTGAATCTTTCATTAATTGAACAGATAAAATAAATACAAATAAAAGACTGGATTTGCACCCTCAGACTTACATGTTTGACGAAACAAGATTAACTAAGTTAACGTTTAGTGATTGCTCTAGTTGAATGTACGTAGAAAGTGCCCTCGTTAGAGGATTTAAATTGGTTGAATTAGTTAATTGATTGTGTATTGGTCAAATAGGTCGGTCATGCAACGTGACGGGTACTCATAAGGATCTGAGCTTATGTGGTCGATTGATCAAGCACGTAGATGTCGAAAGCTTAGAGCAAACGTATCACGAAAATATTATGAAAACGTAGAAAACAGGCTGGGGAAGAAGCGCAGCAGGAGCTGCGATCTTTAAAGGGACGCAGCACCTGCTGCGTTATTTCCCCAGTGGTGTCCTTCTACGGAAGAAAGATTTCCACGTTTCTATTATGGTATTGCGGTACATCTATACTTCCCTTTAAAAAGATACGGGATTTATTTTACCAAAAAAGATAGAATTTGAAGATTTAATAAATATCCAGATAGAACGGTTTCTAGAAAATGAAGTGGTTCTCGACCCGGACTCCAAATGAACTCTAATGACTGTCAAAATGACCGTGCCGGTGCGTAGATGAAGACCGAGGGGTAGACACAAGTGTTTGAGCTATCATTTGACGGTAAACTTAAGAATTGTCACAAATCGTTTCGCGTACCAAACATGCGGTCGGATCATCATAGGGTGGCTGGCGTAAGGTGTAGAACTGAGGTATCTATAGTGTTGACCTTGTTGATGTTAGAATTGGGGGAAATTGTCATAGATTGTGATAATTGGTCTTATTCCATAAGACTTGGTAGTAATTAATAGTAATTGTTATTATTATGATATTGTAGTTGGCGACTTTGTAGAGGAGGACTTCTAGCTTACTTCTTGTGATTTGCTTGTGTGATTGATTTGCTTCGAGGTAGGTTAATCCTACTCGATTTATGTGTTTGTGAGTGATTGATATGGATTATGATATTATTGAGACAAGTTGATTAGAGTTTGGATGCTTGATTGTGTTGTGATATATTATTTGGTGTATGAGAGGTGATACTTATATGGAGCAGTTATGGGAACCAGCTCCATAGACTCTGTAGGTCGCTCTTCATGGTCCTACCATGGAATAGACAGTGCACGTGCTTATGACCTGTGTCTGGGCGTGACCTTCTGCGGTATGGCCCATTGTGTCTACGGCGTTCCCTGCACACGGCGGTGTGCTACGTGATGATACCGCGATAGGTGGACAGTGTGCTTCTTGATGGCATTGTGGTGCGCTACTTGGTTGCACTAGATATGTGTTTTGATGATATTGTGAATTCTTTTTTTTTCATCATGTACATGTAAACTGACCGTTGTTGTTGTTTTAACTACCGTTACCCAGACGATATTTACGGCGTATGGAGTAGCGTGTGAGCAGGGTTGATGATGACATGCTATGATGGTTGTTTGAGCTTGAACGGGGATTAATCGCGACTTGGCTTAACACTTTGTTTAGATTTTCTATTATTGCTGAGTTGGACTTGATTTGTAGTTTGAGACTGTTGAGTTTTCTTTCATTTGGACTTGTACCTTTAGATTTGAGAACGTCGTAAACTTTGTGTGACTTTCACTTTTTTTATGCTAATTTGTTGAGACTCAATGTAGTACATCCTTCCCTTAAGAAATCGGGGCGTAGTACCTCCCTATGCTCGAAAGGTCTTGCGTTAAGATTCCGGGTGTGGCGGGGTGTTACAATTATGTCTACTGGATGCGGCAAAAGCTGAATCGTTTGAAAAGTTCAAAGTATATCATAATGTAGTTCAAAACCATCTTGGCAAGACAATAAAAGCACTTCGATCTGATTGAGGTGGCATATACTTGAGCCAAGATTTTGATGATCATCTCATGGGTTGTGGAAACCTTTCCCAAGTATCTCCATGTGGCACATCTTTATGGAATGGTGTGTCTGAAAAGAGGAATCGAACAATATTGGATATGGTTCGATCGATGAAGAGTGAGGTTGATCTTCCTATTAGCTTTTGGGGTTTTGCACTTCAAACTGCAGCTCTCACACTTAATCGGACACCGTCTAAAGCTCTAGAGCGAAGATACCATATGTGATATGGAGAGGAAGAGTTCCAAAGTTTTTTTTTCCAAAAATTTGGAGTTCTAAAGCTTATGTGAAACGTATTATTTCAGATAAACTTTCATCCAAATATGACAAATGTTTCTTTGTAGGTTATCCGAGAGCACAGTGTTTTGTGGCTCGGAATGCTTTCTTCTTAGAAAAGGATTTCCTTTCTAAAAGAAAGAGTGAGAGTAAATTTGAACTTAATGAAGTACAAGAGCCACAAGATGTTCCCATGTCTACTGAAAATCATAAAGAACAAGAATTTTATATAGCATCCAATAATTCTCAACATTTTGAATAGACTGAAGATGTGGTTCATGCTCTACGTAGGTCTAGTAGGGAAATCTCTTGGCCAGATAGATTAAATTTACTCGTGACGGATGAAAATGACATTCTCCTTTTGGAAGGTGATGAAACCAAGCAACACCTACAAACAAGCTTTGACAAGTCCGAATTCCAGGGATTGGCTTGAAGCCATGCAATCTGAAATGGACTCCATGTATGAAAATAAAGTTTGGAACTTGGTTGGTTTACCTAATGGCGCTAGAGCTATCATGAACAAATATAGATGGAAAATCGAGTGTTTTCAATGCAAGATTGGTTGCTAAATGATTCACTCAAGTACAAGGAGTTGACTATGATGAAACCTTTTTACCAATGGCAATGCTTAAGTCCATAGGATTCTCTTAGCCATTGCTGCATTTTATGACTATGTAGTGTGACAGATGGACGTCAACAACGCCTTCCTAAATGGGATTTTGGAGGAGGATGTTTATATGACAACACCCGGAAGGTTTTGAGGATCCAAGCAAGTTAAGAAGGTATACAAGCTTAATAAGCTCATTTATGGGCTTAAGCAAGTATCCAAGAGCTGGAACCTGCGTTTCAATCAAGTAGTCAAAGAGTTTGTCTTTATTATAAACGAGGATGAGTAGAAACTCAGTGGGAGTAAAGTAATAGTTTTGATCTTATATGTAGATGACATAATGCTTATTGGGAATGATATTGCAATGCTAGAGTCTGTCAAGGCTTGGCCAGGAAAGAATTTCTCAATGAAAGATATAGGTGAGGCATAGTACATACTATAGTTTGAAAGCCCGTGCGTTGCATGAAGTAATTAACTTAGTTTTAATGAAAAAAACGTTATAAAGGTTTTATGATTACATTTTATGTCTACTCACTTGTTTACATATGATTATAATTGTAACACCCGCAAATGTACCCTATTTTTATAGTAAAAATATTATACGGATACTTTTCAGCGAAATTTAGTTTTAGTTTAGAATTAAATTTCCCGTGTCTAATTAAGAATTTCCGAGTTCGTATTTGGACTTTACGCGAGATTCCGAGTAAGTTACGTCTTAAGACGTTTTTGGGCTTTTTCCCATATTTTTCCACTTACTCCTTCATATACTCCCTCACAACCCTAACTCTCTCATTCAATCTTCTTCTTCTTCCTCACCAAGTAAACCCCAAATCCTTAGCCTCCATATTTGATCCATCTTAGAATCATCGCTACTCCTTCGTTACTCGCTTAAATTCGCTCAAGTTCGTCTTATTCCTTCCCTCTCATCTTCCTCTATCTTATTTGGTAATAATATTACCGTCTTTCTCGCTTTTCAATTTATTCGTCTTTCTCAAAGGTGAATTATATTCATCTTTTATTATCTAATTGTATGTGGAGACTTTCTAGACCCCGACAAAGATTACTATCTAGTGGAGGAAGGCTTAGAAATCGTTTAAAGACACATAAAGGTAACGGTGAAGGGTTACTCGATATTTTTTACGTGTTTTTATGTGTTTTCTATGTTAGAAATCGTATTTAGAATATGATTAGTAATCTTAGGATTTGTGTTGTTAATGATGGTTGTTGTTAGTTGATAATTGATATGAGAATTGATGATTTGTGATGATAGATGATATTTGTGTTATGCCTTAGTGAAATTATGAAATTCGTGTCACCCGTGCCTGCCAGACCAGGACGCTGGCAGCGTTCCCTGGACGCTGGCAGCGTCGTCCAGCGCTGGCAGCGTTACGCTGGCAGCGTTCCCTGGACGCTGGCAGCGTCGACCGGCGCTGGCAGCGTCGACCGGCGCTGGCAGCGTTTCTTGCTGCCAGTTTCCCAAAGTCGACTGCAGATTTCCTGCACTTACCCCTTTTCGTAAAATGATCATATCGCCTTTGTTACTTGCTTTTTATGGGCTTGTGACCAACCGTTGGAACCGTAAGAGGATAAACTATCACCTCCACTTGGAATGTCTGCATTTGGATGTCTAGAACTCTAGTTATGACCGTTTGAAGTGGACCCTTGTTTTAGTTAGTTTCCAAACACGTTGTTTTGGAGAGGGGATCTATGTTTCTTATTTATTATGCTTCATAAACTTGTTCTAATGCTTATGTATCATGTATTGATTCATTTTTATCATAGTTAAATTTATATAATTCCCTATTCTCATGTTTTGTGACGGTTTTTGATATGTCCCACTTTGAGTCGGTTTTTACAAATGTTACGGTTTGAGCACTATTTTGTTATGTGCTTTGTACTCTCATTCCCTTGGCTACCTCCACTTTCGTAAGGCTGGAATGTCGGAACGGGGAGGTATCCTACTGCTTAATTGCATGTGTTAGTGGGCATACGACGACGTTGGTGGGAGGCGAAACAAACGCTTTGGCGCTTATGGGGGGGGGGGGGGGGGGGCTGGGGGGGGGGGGGGGGGGGGGGGAGGAGCCCGGTCCCCCCCGTCAAATGTTGTGTACACTTGCGAGGGTGGTGTCATTTGCATGTAGCGTCCGCTTGTTATGAGGCTTGTGCTCTTTTCCGCCTCTTTCGTGAATGTCGACCGAATTTGGGGTACTCGGCGTCTATGATTGACCGAGTCTTGGATGCGAAATGTTTATCGCATGTCGAACCGGAAAATGTGATTTCGGTAGTCTGGCCAGATTTAGACTAGGACCGTATTATTATCGTCGTTCTACCGGGAGGAAATTAGTCTACATATACGAAATGTAGCATCGTGTATGCGTTCAGGGAAATGTCTTATCCGTGGATGCCTTTTAATCATACTTGCCATGTACACGGTGCTAGTGCGTTTCATTTACCGTGAGAGATGTCGTCAATGTATTGGTGTGTTTGGATGGATGATTACATGATTGATTATTCGTGATCATTGGGTGACTAGGCATGGTTTGTTTGTCGAGTCTCAATCTTATCAAACTTATACCGCTAACGGTGAGATGCAAGCCCTGGTGAGCGTATTCGGTTGCCTAAGAGTGTCTTCCCCGAGTCTTTGTGTAATATGTTGGATTCGGATTTGTAGTCCTTATGCTCTTATCATTATATATTGAATTTCCTATCTATCCTTATCGTATTTCACATGTATATCTATATATGCATGCTTCTACTTTTGTATTTCCTTTTATGTACGTTTAATGTGATATGGCTGGGAGAACCCGGAGTTACTCCCCACTGATTGTGGCGTTCATGCTTTTCATGGATGAACAGGTTGCTTGCATGGTTGGCTTTTTGCTTGTGGTATTTTGGGTTCGGGTGTAAGCTAGCGGGCGTTGTCCCTGGATGAAACACCTCTAGACGTTCATTAGCTAGATGCTAAATAACTTTGTCTTTTGTTAACATTTTGAGAGATTACGTCTCTTGTAGTATTTTATATTTGGTTTGTAATTACTGACATTCCTCGTATTTCTATCTTGCATGTATAAAGGTTTTTAAAATACCGTATTTTCCGCTTTATAAATCACATGCTTGTTATGTTTTGTTTCCGCATTCGCGAGGGTTGTCACAATAATATCTTTTTTCAAATAAAATAAAATAAATACGTCCTTAGAAGGGACGCAACATCAGCTACACCTTTTCTAATATAGTATTTCAGTCCCTTTGTCTTTCCAATGAGGTTGTTTAACCAAAACAGGTCAAACAGACCCTTAGAAGGGGCGCACCAAGTGATGCACATGGTCTAAGCTCTTGTTGCCCATGTTTCTCAACTGCTAGGGCGAATTCTTTTTCTTTCGATTTAATCGACTATTAATCTTATTATCACCTATTTTCAGGCATAATTAGTCATAATTAATTTTATTTTGAATTTTTTATTATGTACTTTTCTTTTCTTTTCTTTTCCCTTTTCTTTTGAGTCGGGTTTATAAGAGGAATGTACATGCTGTTTCCATATATGTTTGTTCTTTACACGCAATTAATCATTTAAATAAACTCCGCGAATCTTACTTGTCTAAATCATTCGACTTAGTTAATTCTCACATTTTTGGATATCAATCATTTATAACCTTTAATGTCAACTGTAACAAATACAACTCCAATCATTAGTAGAGGCCAGGCAGCTATTGAGCGGGCAATATTAGGTGTCTGATTAAAGGGCTTTCCAATACATACCTTCACCCCTTACTTGGAATCTCTGCTAACATACGTGTTCGATGGGTATTACAAAATTAAGGCATTCTAGACATAAAGATCGAATCGTTCCCAATTTTCCACAATAAATTTGTGGCAACTCCTTCAAATGCTGGCTTTTTTTGTACCTTTAATCGGTTTCAAAGCCTTTCAAATCGGTTAGAGGGATAAGTCGTTTTACTATCCCCTAAGTTTAAAAGAAGAAATTTTGTGGATTAAACCTTATATCTTTACTCGTACCATTATCCATTTCCTTTTTCTTTTATGTAAACTTTTGTTGAACTCGATCTTCATAAAAAATTGTTCACCTTTATTCTACGTTACTCGGATATTTAATAACTCTTATATCTGCTTCATGTCTTGAATTTAGCCCCATTATCTTTAGTGTTCCTCTCTTTTAATCCCATACCATCCATATTGTGCTCGTGTACTCCTTGAGATTTCTTATTGGTCCCTAACTCGTAGTTGTTTTCTCTGTCCTCTAGTGGAGTGGATATCTCGTTAAACTTGGCGTAGAGAATCAGTGCAATGTATTTTGAGGATTCTTAACCCTAATATCTGTCTTTGGGTCGAGCAAATTTCATGTTATATTTGATGAGAGGAAATAGAGCTCAAGCTTTAGAATGATTCTTTATGGTGGTAAGGTATTCTCTTGGTAGCTTTAGATTTTGGAACTTAATGTTGTGATGCTATTTCGAGGACCGAGTTGATCGTGATGATATCTCGCTTTTGTCGAGCATTATAATAGTTACCTAATAGATATTTTGGGAATTTATCGTCCTTAAATGTTGATTTCTAAAAGAGAATTCGCTTGCGGTAATTTGGATTGTTGACCATCGTTTCAGGAATTTCATTGTAAGCTTTGGATAATGAGGTTTGAGGTAATATGAATTAGAAAATTTGAATGGTGAACCCATTCATCTCGTGGTTGGTAGTAGTTATGGTTTTATAAATGTGATTATTTATGTTTATGGTTTTAGATATAATTATGATTAGATTATGGATGTTAGGGGTATTAAATAATATTTGTATGGATTTTACCTTGTATAGAGACCTTAGTGGATGCTAATTGGATATGAGTTAGTTAGGTTAGTAACTTTGATCTTGTTATTGTGAAATATGCTTGTAGGTATTTAGCGATGGGGAATTGTTGAGGTGTAGCAGTGGCGAGTCACATTCTCTTGAGTAATAGTTTATTAGTAGATTTGAGGAAGTCCTTTGAAATGACGTGGTTATAATGTAACAACCCGAAATATACCCTATTTTTCTAGGGAAAATATTAACGGACACTTTTCAGCAGACTTAAGTTTTTAAAATAGAATTTATTGTTTCGAGTCGTATTTTGAAATTCCGCGTTCGTATTTGGAATTTCTGAGAGATTTCATGAAAATCCCGTTTTTAGTCAACTTTGACTTTTCTTGACTTTTAAGTCGTCTTTGACTTTTCTTGACTTTTTAAAGTCGTCATTGACTTTTCTTGACTTTTAAGTCGTCATAAACTTTTCTTGACGTTTAAGTCATCTTTGACTTTTCTTGACTCTTAAGTCAACTTTGACTTTCGTTGACTTTTTCCGACTCGCCTCGTAATTTTAAAGACCGAAATTTTATTTTGAAAAATAATAAATTTAATTTTTTTTATTAAGATTTATTTGAATTAAGATAAT
>JAIUZE010058124.1:493-41750 GCA_022085475.1 Heliosperma pusillum
CAAGATACTCATTTAGAATTAGAATGGTCAAGACGCCATATAATCATAATTCTCTATGGGTACTTAGTCAACACGACATACATCATACAATTACACAGTCACGGGAAAACTTCCTATCATGTGACTAATTGCATATAAATCATATTCAAATATCATATCGCCTTATATTTACTAACGCTCATTCATTCATTAAATAAAACCTTAATTGAAGACAAATCCCCGACCCGAGTCCCGCGACGGGTCATCAGTCAAAACGGGGCTGACTAGATCTTAGTTTGACAAAACCCGTTTGATCAAACCGGCTAGAAACAGAGTCTTTACCACATAGACTTAGACATAAAAGTCAACATATTCATTACATGTTATTTTAGTAACTTCTAACATGTGAATTATTATATCATACCAAAACCCGCTTGACTTAAAGGATATTAAATTAAACTACGATTTCGTCTTATAATTTCTAACATGTGAGAATTAATAATTTAATTGAAAAAACCCTTTTAATTAAATATACTTATTAATATTTCTCGCTTGCTAATTATTACAAAACGCGATAAAAATGACGATAACTCAAAAACCGTCACAAGTCCCAAAGTGGGACCCACGGGCTGACTTTTGGGCCGAACCCAACATGGGCCTGGATGGGCCCACGGGCCTGTTTGGGGTGTTTTGGCAGATTTTCTAACTTTTACTAAAACCGTTTCTTAATATCTCCCGCATGCTTTACCATAATTAAAACCCGTCAAAACAACAACCAAACAATCAAACATCGACTCAACCCAAAAACCAAAACCCGGACCCACCCTTGACCAACCCAGACCGGTCTGGACCGGCCTGGACCGGCTGGTTTGGTCCGGTTTTTCCAGCCCTTTTCCGGCCACCACCATTACTCACCCAAATTGTTTCTAACATGTTTTAATTAATCAAACACCCATTTTAACAACCAATTTAACCATCCATCATACAAAAATCATTATTATGAACAATCATAAAAATTCATCAAGAACACTAAACAACATAAAAATTCCATACAACATAGAAATCATACCACTTATCATATTACTACTAAAATTCCATAAATCATAATAACATGAACCAAAAACAAAAGATGAACCAAAAATAAAAGAAACAAAAGCTATGTAACATATATTCGTCGAGTAACTCGGAATCGTTACCTTAGCTAGACAAGTCAATTAGCACCAAAATAAGAAGTATAAACCAAGAAACCCTCCTACTAATCTTCACCCAACATATACGAGTCTCCAAACTCGTCTTCAAAATCTTCCCCTATAAGAAATAACAAGGAAAACATTATTAGAACAAAATATGATTTTCCATAATTAAAGTGTTGAAAACGATTTTGTCGGAATTGAAATAAAACCGTACGTGAAGATGAGGAGCGAAGAGGAGATCCTAGAATTATAAGTTAGGACGGATTTAATTAAGAAATGAAGATTTTATGAGGATTTTGCTCAAGAACGATGAAGAACGGATGAAGAACGCTCAAGAACACTCAAGAACGATTAAAGAAAGTGATATTTTGATCTTAATTTGGTTTGTTGAAAAATGAAAAGTTGTTAGTGAGTAGTGGAGTGGAGGGAGCCGTGTAATTATAGGCAAAAATGGATGTCGGGTTTTGAAATTGTTGTTACGTAATTGACTCAGGTTTATTAATTATTTTACGGTAATCGATTAAATATAATTAGCGATTAAGTTAATTAAACTAAATATCTAGATATTATGATATTGTAATCAAAAGTAATGAAAATATCAAGGTCTATTAGAGGGGAAAGAGCCGTGTGGATAGGTGATTAATCGGGTCTGATTTTGAGCGATTTGCGTAATTTTCGTTAACTGATCGATAAAGTTAATAAATATCTAAGATATTCCTATTAGTTTAATAAAAAAGAATTAAAATATCTAATGTGAGTGGAAACGATGACATGGGCGCGTGACTCGTGCCAAAGTCGAGTTTCGGATTTGTTTCGGGATTTACGATGAGTCGGGAATAGTTAAATGATTCCCGGGTTTAAACCGTAAAACCTTATTATAAATTCCGAATAAATTCAAAATAATTTTATTAAATTATCATAAATTCTAATAAATCTAAATAAAAATAAATCAAAAATATTATTTTTTTAAATAAAATTTCGGTCCTCAAACTTATAAGGCGAGTCGGGAAAAAGTCAAAGTCGACTTAAAAGTCGAGAAAAGTCAAAGATGACTAAAAAGTCAAGAAAATTTTATGACGACTTAAAAGTCAAGAAAAGTCAATGACGACTTTGAAAAGTCAAGAAAAAGTCAAAGACGACTTAAAAGTCAAGAAAAGTCAAAGATGACTAAAAACGGTCTTTTCATGAAATCTCCCAGAAATTCCAAATACGAACGCGGAATTTCAAAATACGACTCGAAAAAATAAATGCTATTTTAAAAACTTAAGTCCGCTGAAAAGTGTTAGTAAATATTTTTACTAGAAAAATTTGGGTACTTTTCGGGTTGTTACAGGTGCGGTTGATGAAATGAGAACCTCCATCACTAATCACGGCTCTTGGGACACCGAACCTTGGAAAACTATAGTCTTTGAATAGCTTGGTCACCACTTTTGAGTCATTAGTGGGAGCGGCAATAGCTTCTATCCACTTGGACACATAATCTACCGCAACCAAAATGTAGTGGTTGTCAAAGGAGGTAGGAAACGGTCCCATAAAATCCACTCCCCAAACATCAAACAATTCGACTTCCAAGATGTTATTCAAGGGCATCTCATATCTTCTTCCAATGTTGCCTCTCCTTTGACAAGAGTCACAAGAGTGAACAAAGGCATAAGCATCCTTGAATAGAGATGGCCAATAAAATCCACAATGAAGGACCCGAGCTTGAGTTCTTGAGGTAGATAGGTGGCCTCCATAAGTGGTAGAATGACAAGCTTGTAGGATAGCTCGTCCTTCCTCATGTGTGACACATCTTCAGTAGATCCCATCATTGCATCTTCTATAAAGAAAAGGGTCCTCCCAAACATACCTCTTGGACTCATACCTAATTTTCTTCCTAGCTTGGTGGTTGAAGTCCCCCGGAATGAAGTTGGAGCATAAGAAATTTGCGATGTCCGCATACCAAGGGTCGGTAATGAGCATCGCCAATAGAGTCTCATCGGGAAACCACTCATTAATGGGAATTCCAACCTCTACATCTCCTCTATCATCTTGGGTTAGTCTTGATAAGTGGTCCGCAACAACATTTTCGGCACCCTCTTTATCCTTGATTACCATATCAAACTCTTGTAAAAGCAAAACCCAACGAATCAATCTTGGTTTGGCATCTTTTTTCACCATAAGGTGCTTGATGGCGGTGTGGTCGGTGAAAACAATCACCTTAGAGCAAAGACGATAAGGCCGAAATTTCTCAAATGCATACAACACCGCCAACATCTCTTTCTCTGTGGTGGTGTATTTGCATTGAGCATTGTCCAAGGTCTTGCTCAAATAGGTCCAAGGTCTTGCTCAAATAGGCTATAACATGAAGCTTCTTCTCATGCCTTTGGCCTAATACCGCGCCCAAGGCAAAGTCACTAACATCGCACATAACCTCAAAAGGGAGGTCCTAATTGGGAGGTTGCACGATTGGAGCCGATACCAAAGCTTGCTTCAACCTACAAAAACTCTCATGGCAAGAATCATCAAATATAAAGGGAATGTCTTTGACAAGAAGTGAGGTGAGGGGTTTAGCAATTTTTGCAAAATCTTTTATAAAACGCATATAAAAACCCGCATGACCTAGGAAGCTCCTCACACCCTTGACATTTGTGGGTGGGGGAAGTTTCTCAATCACCTCAACTTTTGCCTTGTCCACTTGGATCCCTTTATTAGAAATAACATGACCAAGAACAACTCCCTCTTTTACCATAAAATGGCATTTTTCCTAATTCAACACAAGGTTAAATTGGATGCAAGTTTGGAGTACTTGAGAGAGGTTTTTCAAAAAATCATCAAATGAGGTGCCATGGATACTAAAATCGTTCATAAACACCTCCATAGACTTCTCAATGTACTTAGAAAAGATAGACATCATAGCCCTTTGAAATGTCCCGGGAGCATTGCAAAGTCCAAATGGCATTCTCCGATATGCGAAGACACCATAAGGACATGTGAAAGTAGTTTTTGCTTGGTCATCCGGGTGAATGGGAATTTGGAAAAACCCGGAGTAACAGTCAAAAAAGCAAAAATACTCATGATTTGCCAATCTCTCGAGCATTTGATCAATGAAAGGCAAAGGAAAATGATAGAGGAGGAATTTAGCTTACGGTAATCAATGCACATTCTCCATCCCGTGACCGGTCGGGTGGAGATGAGTTCACCACCCTCATTCTCTACCACTGTTATACCGCCCTTTTTAGGAACGATTTGAACCAGGCTCACCCATTCACTTCTCGAGATGGAGTATATGATTCCAGCCTCAAGCAACTTATCAATTTCCTTTCTCACTACTTCCCTTAATTTATCATTCAATCTCCTTTGAGGTTGGGCACAAGGTGCGTATCCATCCTCTAGTGCAATGCGATGCATACACATTCTAGGATCGATACCCACAAGGTCGTCAATGTTATACCCAAGTGCCTTCTTGTTGATTTTAAGGACATTTAAAAGTTTTTCTTTTTGCTCAAGGTCTAGGTTAGCATTGACAATCACTGGAAATGTCATTTCCTCATCAAGATAAGCATATTCAAGGGAGGGGAGTAAAGGTTTAAGGTCTACCTTTGGAGGATTCTTACCCTCATCTTCATCAAGGAGTGGTGGTAGAGCTTCATAATCCTCTTCAACAACTTCCCCCAAACATAAATCATTAGCATCTTGGATAACATGTTCTAGAATATCCACCGAATAAGCACTTTCAAACATTGGCTTGGACAAGACACCCATCAAGGAAAACTCAATTACATTGCCTCCAACTTTGAAAGAGAGTCGTCCATTCTTCACATCAATCATGAATCCCCCGGTTGCCATGAAGGGTCTTCCAAGGATTATTGGAGTTTGTTGATCCTCCGGAATGTCTAATACCACAAAGTCCGCCGGTATGTAGAAATTCCCTACCTTTACCGGTACATCCTTTATTACACCCCTAGGATATTGGACCGATCGATCGGCAAGTTGCAATGTCATGGAGGTAGGAATCATGTCTTGTAAGCCGAGTTTCTTAGAAACAGGAAGTGGCAAGATGCTAACACTTGCACCCAAATCACACAATGCTCTTTCAATGTTCACATTGCCAACCATGCATGGAATTGAAAAGCTACACAGATCTTGTAGCTTCTTTGGCATATGGTTGAGCAACACCGCACTACATTCCTCGGTTAAGGCTATTATCCCATCACTTCCAATACCCCTCTTTTTGGTGAGAACATCCTTGAGAAATTTTGTTTAAAGGGGCATTTGTGTTACTACCTCGGTGAAAGGTAGTGAAACCTCTAGCTTCTTCAACATCTCTAAGAACTTAGAGAATTTCTTCTCCTCGGTCTTGGCTCTTTCTCTATGGGGAAATGGCATTGGTGGGATGTAGGCTTTGTTGGGAGGTGGGGCTTGTTTAGAGTCATCACTTATCTTGGGTTCTTTTTCTTTCTCTTTGTTTTCCATTTCTTCATTAATCACTTCCTCCAGCACAAAGTTCTCATCATCCATAACTTGCTCATCAACCTTCCCTTTCTTGGAAGTCTCACCTCTAATTGATGGTGAAAGAGGTGGACTCTCAATTCCTCCTTTCATCACATCTCTTTTCCTCGCTCTTTGGCTCATGCTCATAGTCTTTGTATGGATCTTCCAACTCTTTCCCACTCCTCAAGGCAACCACATGTGCTTGTTGGTGGTCTGGTGGTCCATCCCTAGAGTGAGAGCTTTGCATTGGGAGAATTTGCTCTCCTTTTTAAAGTTTGATAGGCCCTTGGTTAGCCAAATAAGAATCAAAGTTCCTTTGTTGGGCTTGGACGTTTGAAATGTCGATCTCAAGAGTTTGAATTGTTGCTCCGCATTTGCTTCACGTTGCATTGCCCTATTTTCCATATTCTTTAGCAATTGATCAATTGAAGAGTTGGATTGTTCACATGGAGGTGGAGGTTGTTGGAAATTTTGAGGTTGTTGGGAATTTTGTTGTTGTTGGAAGTTGTTGTTGTTGTATTGGTTCCGGTTTTTGGGGTTTATTTGTTCTCTAAATAGGGGGGGGAACATATGGGTGATTGTCACGTTGGGAAAACCTCATAGAATCAGAAATTTGGCCATGGTTGATGTTGTAAGACCTTGAATGGTCGGGTTTGGGAGGTGGTTGATATTGTGGGGCTTGATACTTGGGATCCAAGGGTTGCCTTCCATATGAGAGTTTCGGGTCTTGATTTGGGAAGGCTCGGTAGAAAGTCTCTTGTCGTTGATATGAATACCTAGGTTGGTCCCCTTGCATTGCATAGCATTCTTGTTGGAATTGATCCTCGGGAGGGAAGGAAGGACATACTTCATATGTGTGACCAACACCACCACAAGTATTGCATATTGGTTGTTGGGAGTAAGATCTTGGTGGATACCTTGGTTGCTCAACATAGTACACCCTATCTTGACTTGGTCTTTCTCTTGGGAGTTGGTGGATTTGTCCCTTGCCCTTGTCTAGAACCAAATTATCAAACTTCTTTGAGAGCTCATCCAATTTGATTTTGGTTTCCAAATCGAGTCTACTAGACCCTTCACCTCTACCCTCGCTCTCTCGCGAACCATAGCTATTCTCCATCTCAGAGATGTTTTGAATCATCTCCGTGATTTCGGCGTTGTTCATTTTATCGACATTTCCCCCGGAGGCCGCCACTATCATGTCTCGAAATATTTGCTCTATAGTTTGAAAGAAGATTTGAGTATTCAACCATTTCGGGATACCATGGTGAGGGCAAGTGGTTAGAAGATCTCGAAACCTCTCCCAAGCTTCACTCAATGTCTCATAGTCTTTTTGCTTGAAGGTTTGGATTCATGTCTTATCCTTGCGGTCTTTGAGGGGGGTAGAACTTGGTGATGAAGGCTTTTGAGAGGCTAGCCCAAGTGGTGAAAGTTCCCGGTTCATGAGAATTCAACCATTTTTTTGCATTGTCGTTCAAGGAGAAGGGAAATAACATGAGTAAGATTTGTTCTTCGGTGATTCCATTTGTCTTGATTGTGCCCACCTTCTCCTTAAAACCTACCAAGTGTTCATTGGCATCCTCATTCTTCAACCCATTAAAGATGTCTTGTTGAACGAATGAGATGACATGATGAAGGAGTTCAAAAGTGTTGAGGAAAATAGCTCCATAGTTAATGGCCGAGCAAGACCGATTAGGGTCCGGCCTATTGTAATAGCCCATAGGTTGGTCTGCCATCTCTTGTATGAAAGGGTTGTTTGTGGGTGAAATTGGTGAAATTGGAGAATTTGGTGAGTGGGTGTTGTTTGAATTTTGAGAGAATGTGGGTGAATTTATGGGTGATGTGGTTATGGGAATAATTGTAGATATGATGAGGGGTGATAAAGTGGGAGGTGGTGTTTGTGAAGTTGAAGGCTCAATTGTGGGTGGTGGAGTATTTATGGGGGTAAGAATAGGTGGGGATCCTCTTAAGGAGGTAATGGATTGTCTTCTTCTAGCCTGAAAGGTTTTCTCTATCTCTCGGTCGAGAGGAAAGAGTGGCCCGATGTAACACCTTCTCATACACTCAAAAGAGAATCAAATGGCCCTAATGCACCTTGATGCACTAGGACAAAAGGAGAAAACAAGTAATAAAATGAATTAAGCCTAAAACCGACTAAGCTACCTTATCCTATATCACTGTCCCCGGCAACGACGCCATTTTGACGTGAGGTTAGTTGCCCTCCCCCGGTCAAACAAATAACTCAACTAATGTAGTAGGGTAGTCGAGGTCGAACCACAAGGACGGTGATTAAGGCTCTAAGGTAAGTTGGTCGAATTCTAGTTCAATTTTAGCTAGAGGCAAATTGGAGGTGACTAAAACTAATTGAGTCTAACAAATGAGCAAATATGAGATTTTAAACAAGAATTAAGAAAACTAAGGAAAATGGGTTCACTAATAAGGTTGGGGTTGAATATGGTAGAAGGTAAAGTCGGTCTAAGGATAGGTAATGGTAGGTCTCCACCTCTCGGTGAAAGACGATTCCTTGCCTAGGTTTGATCGGATTCTCGCCCTACCTCCCCCAAGAATCCTATGGGCACACACAAACAACAAACAATCCAAGCTCTCGTTTAAGCTAGCAACAAGATGAAAGAAAGCATGAATTACTCATTCTATCATTTCTACAAACAAATGGTGTGCAGAAAATATAGGAATTACCAAAAGACTAGATTTTTACAATCAAAACCACATTCTAACCCCAAGAAACTACAAAAGATCCTCCATCTACCCTAGAAGGGCACTACTCACACATACTACTAAGACTAGATACTAAAGATAAAGAATTTAACATGATAAAGACAAAGGAAAACATATTCAAGATGATGACTAGTAGAATGAGTAAGAAAATGCAATTAAATAACTAATAGAAATAATTAGGAGAAGAATTGTACCAAACTTTGATAAAAGTTGCAACCTTTGATGAGTAAATAGAAGGAAAGTCTTCTATAATACCAAATTACAACCCAAATCTTCAACAATAGCTAAAGGAAAGACTAAATCTAAAGATAACTAAGTAGGAAAGTAGAGTAATTAGTGCTAATTATCAAAGGATTAGAGTAATGATTAGGAATATTGAAAACTAAATCTAGGGTTTTTGTATCTAGGGTAGTGTGTCCAAAATGAATTAAGAGAGGGGTATATATAGGTTGGTGGAATTAAGGGTTCAAAATAAGAAGGGAAGTTGGAATTGCGGACTGGGGGTCCCAGCCGGCCGGCCGCCGGTGGCCTGGACCGGCTGGGGCTCTCTGACTCAAATTTGAGTTTTTCTTCGAGTGAAAGAAGTCCCAGCCGGTCAGCCGGCTGCCGGTGGCTTACCCAGCTGGGACTCTCTTATTCCTTTCTTCTCCTTCTTCTTTATACTTGCTCCCTCAGCTGGTATGGCTGGCTGTCGGTGGCCTGGACCGGCTGGGAGCCCCTGCTCCTTCTTCTTTCTCTCTTTCTTTGTTGGGAATAGGTGGGGTGCTCAGCCGGCTGGCCGGCCACCGGTAGCCTGGACCGACTGGGACCCCCTGCCCCTTTCCTTCATTTCTTCTTCTCTTTTCCTAAAGTATTTGTTTTGTGACGGTTTCTCGGTTCTCATCCCGTCTCGTCCTTGTCTTGGCATATTTCCTATAAAATGAGACGGAAATAATGTGAGGGTATGCGGAATGAGGGTAAAAATATGATAAAACCGACGCTAAAACTAAATTATATACGCCGAAACATAAGAGGGTAAAGAGGGGAAACGGTCCAAATTAATCGTATATCAGTGACTTAAGTAAATCTTCGCCATTCTTCTCGGTTCGGCTTTTCTTGACTCGGGATGGCTTTGGCACTCCAAGTAGGGCCTCCAAGTTAGGTGGGACCGTCTAGGGTATGCCGTGGGCCCTCTATGTAGCTTATCATTCTCTTGATCACACAAAACGAAGTAAAAACCGCCTCAAGTGACAATTTACCTACAAACCCAAGATAAAAAGGCGAGGAAAGTGCTAGAGGAAGGTAAAACATACAAAATCGCACCTAGGGAGCGTCCAAGGCAAGAAAACTGGAGTAAATAAAGACGGAAAAATAGAGTGAAATGACATTATATCATTTCTCAAGGCAGTTATTTCCCCAAAATTTCAAGTCAAGACCTACAAGTTTAACCCAGATTGGTACAATTTTAACAGATAATTTTGTCATCTTTACAGTAGGGTCCCATGGACGAAGGATTAGAAGCTTACCCTCAAATAGCATAAACCCTCTCTCCAGCACCAATTTCTGATGTTCAACTTTACCAAACCTAATAACAAAGAGACCATTTGGAAGGAACATTATCTTAGTTATATCATAGTCTTTCAATTCCCGCATGAGGTAGCCTTCCATCACCATTCTAGGGGGGGTTGCCCCCATGACATAGCCAAATACAACCGAATTCCAATAATTAATCTCGTCCTTAACATCCTATAGAGTTAGTTTGAGAACATAACCTCTGTTTGGAGGTTCACACCGGTATGTTCAGCAATGGTCTCCAATTTCCCTTCCTTTGATGAAGAACCCCCAAACTTCTTCTTTTTCGAACCAACAACTTGCCATTCTTCACTTACTTTTCTTGGCCATTAGAACCTCCAGCAAGATAAAAAAAAATAGAGGGTTACCTTGTAGAAAATCTCATAATTTAATCGGTCACGTCACATTCTTAACGGACAAATTGACGGAACAAATAGTTAAGGGTCACGCTAATATGTATTAATAGAGTTGAGGGTTACCATATGTGGTATTTGAAAAGTAGGGTTACCATGTAGAATTTGAAAAAACATAGGACTGCCATATAGAAATTCATACTTATTTATATTTTCAAAGATCAATAATTGCGTATAACTAAAGACTAACATTTTCTTGATTTATGTTCAACATCCTAAAACGATTAATAAAATTGATGGAGAAATATTAATTTAAATTTTATCTATAAAAACGACAAATAGTTATAAACTTAAACAAATTATGTTTTTGAATTTGGTGGTTTCACAATTATATAATTACATGTAGTTGTATCATCTTCTTTTCTACTCAAATTTAGTAGTTTAACAGTAAGTTACTTATTTCTTAATTTACAAGCCAAATTTTTAAAAAACGAACATACGTCGGTAATATACTTATTATATAAAAGACTGTAAATGTAACGTTACTTCAAATGTTAATTTTTCAAGCTTTAACATTTTTTTAGGTGGGAGAAAGAATGATAAAATGGTCAATCTTAACGGAATCTCTTAATAATGATAATGATATGGTTAATTAAATTTTTGATTTGAAAAGAGAGAACTATCTATACCAATAAAACAATAATCCGTATATGTAACTTATATAATTACATAATTTTAAATTATCACTAAACTAATTCAATGTTAAGTATCAATAAAGTGCTTTCTATCATATTCATCCAATGTATTTATTTATCTTTTATTTTATTTGAAAGAGATATTATAATCATATGTAAACAAATGGTTAGACATAGAGTGTAGACATTAAAGTTTGAATCTCATGCCTTATCCTTGCGGTAAAAATATCTTGTTGAATAAAGGAAATCATATGGCGGCGGAGCTCAAAAGTGTTTGGAGCAATGACTCCATAGTTGATGGCCGAGCAAGACCGGTTATGGCATGGCCTATTGTAGTATCCCATATGTTGGTCCGCCATGTTTTCGTTCACAAAATTTTCTCTTGGTGAAATTGGGGTAATTGGTGTTTTGATATGTGTGTGTGTTGTCGGTATCTTGTGAGTAAGTGGGTGAATTTATGGGAGAGGTGGTTGAAGAGGGGTTTTTTGGTACGACAAGAGGTGATAAGGTGGAAGAAGAGGGATGAGAAGTAGAGGGATCAATTGTGGAATATTGTATATTTGGTAAGGTAACAATGGGAGAAGATCTTCTTAAGGCCGCAAGTGTTTGTCTTCGTCTTGTCCGGAATGTCTTCTCAATCTTACGATCAAGCGGGAAAAGAAGTCCTATGTAGCACCTACTCATGCAGTTAAAGAAAGATCAAATAGCCCTAATGCAATAAATGCAGCCGGACAAAGGGAAAAACAAACAAAATAAACAAACATACAAATGAATTAAGCCTAAAATCGATTAAACTACCTTATCCAATATTTGTCATCCCCGACAACGGCGCCAAAAACTTGATACAGTTTTATTTTTTATTATCTCGCACGTGTACAATCAAATCGTTGTGTATTGCAAGGTTCGAATCCCAAGGGACAAAAATTAAGGCTCTAAGACAATTTAATAAATTCTAGTTTAGTCCATGTTAGAAGCAAGTTGATTGGTGATTAATGATAATTAAAACCAAGCAATAAATAATTTTTTTTAAAACAATAATTGAACAGACTAAGGTATCCAGGTTCATTAGTGTAGGTCAAGGTTGGTCTAATAATGAGGCAAGGTAGGTCTAATAATGAGGCAAGGTAGGTCTCCACCTTTAGGTGTAAGTCGGTCCCTAGGTAGGCCTCCACCTCTCGGTGTAAGACGGTCTCTAGCCTAAGTTTGGTCGGGATCTCGCCGTAACCTCCCCCAAACATTCAATGAACACATACAATCTCAACACAAGTTTATGCTCTCACTTAAATAAGCAAATAGATATAGAACAAACTCAAATTACTCATTCAAGCATTTCATCTAAAATATGGTCTGCACAAAACAAAGATACTAACCAAGAGACTCAACCTTTATGTCAAATACCACAATCAAACCATGGAACCTACACAAGTTCCTCGATTTACCTTAGGAGGACACTACTCACACATGCTAATAAGGATAAACACTAAAGATGAAGACTTTAACATGAAACAAGTAGAAAATGCATATTCAAGAAGGAAAACTAGATACACAAGTATGGATATGTAAACTAATGACAGGTAAATGAAATTAAGAAGATAATTATGCCAAACATGAACTACAGTTGAAAACTTGGATTAATAAATGGAAGAAGAGTCTCCTCCAATCTTCTTATTACAACCCAAATCTTCAATGTAAACTAGTAGAAAGACTAGATCTAACAATAACTATGTATAATTTTGGAGTAATTAGCACTAACTAGGGAAAGATTAAAATATTAATTAGGAGATATTACTAGCTTAATAGTAGGGTTTTCTTTCTAGGGTGGTGTATACAAAATGGGTTAAGGATGGGGGTATATATAGTGTCCCCTTGGATTAGGTCTCAAATGAAGGAATAAGGAACAAATTGGCGAAATGCGTTGCGGGGTTTCCTGCCGGCGGACTAGCTGCTGGCCAGCCGACCAGAAGCGAGTGGAAGCGAGTCAAAGCAAGGTCACATTTATATCAAAATTGGAACAATGGCTAGGTGGGAGCCTCTCTTGGTCTTTTCGTGATCGCTGGCAACATATGCGTGGCACCTTGCCGGTGGATCGGCTGTCGATCGACCGACAGGGAGTTCTTTCTCCTTCCCTCCTTTCAGCATTTCCATGCGTGCAGGAGGTGCGTGCTGGTGGATCGGCCGCCGGTGGTCCCGAGTCCACCTCTCCTTTCTTCCTATTTGTTCTTCATGTGGGAGGGCTTGTGCTCCCCGGTCGGTGGGCCGGCCGCCAGTGTTCCGGTCGGTTGAGGTCCCATCCTCCTTTTCTTCTTCTCTTCTTTCCTCCAATATTCCCGTCATGCGGCGACGTCTTGCTCCTCATTCTTTCTTGCCTCTTCCTTGGCTTATTCCCTACAATATGAGACATGCATTTATAGTATATGACCACATGGAATAAGGGGTAAAATGCTAGCAAATCGACGCTAAAACCGTGTCCAACGGTGTTAAAATGCACGAGAATAAAGATGGGATATGGTCTAAATTAATCGTACTCCGTCCGTCCCGGTCAATTGTTATCTATTTCCATTTTGGGTTGTATCACTTAATTGTTATTATCTATTTCTTTTTTTGGTAAAGTTTACACAAGTTGGTAAGTGGACCTCTAATGTATACAAGTGGGTATGTGAGAGAACCCTTTATTTTATCATTATTTTTCTCTTTTTTCTCATTTCCTTGTGTCAAAATGAATAGATAACAAATGACCGAACGGAGGGAGTATATAAGTAGCTTATTTTTTTTGCAAGTGTTTGACAAATAACTTATTTGCTCATATGGTAGCATTTGACTTATCCTTTTATGTAATTTCACATAAAATGTGTTACAGGAGAGGGGGAATTCGAACCTAGAACCTATTGTCCACAATATCTCCATCTTAAACACTAGATTAAGACATTTTTGGTATTGTTTTTCGCAAGTAAGTGTATGTAAACGTAAACCTTTGTTAGAAATGAACTTTATTAAGAGGTTTTGTCTACGGTGAAGTGCGAAAATCAAGTAGAAGAGCAGGCAGAAAGGGCAGGGCCGTAAGAAAAGGATTTTCTCACTTGTATCCCCTCTACTTTTTCATATCCTCACTTGTACCTATCTTTTTTCGGGAACAAACTTTGAGCGCCAATAACTCTTGCGATTTCAGAAGACGGTAATTTTTTCCCCAAATCGAATATCTAATTGAGACAGTGAATTTGAAAAAATAAATCACTACAGTCAGAACTTTTACCCGGTAGTTTTTATCAGTCAAAGTTTATTCTCTCTTAAGACTTTGACCGATCATAATTTATGACTAACAATTCAAAAAACAATATTTTTTTTTCCAAGTCAAAGATCTCGTAAAGACCTACGTTTAAAAAAATAATTACCGTCTTCTGAAATCGTAGCCATGAGCTATTGCCGGAAAAAAAGGAAGAAAAAAAGAAAGAAAAGCGTCATGTGAAGGCGTAAAATCCACGTAGTCGTTCTCTCACCCCCTTGTCCAAAGTAACAACTTTCTACACTCCCCATCCCCCTCTCTTATCTTTCATCTAATTTTGCCCGCGGAATTCATCTGTCTATCATTATTCATTACCCAAATGTCAGCTAAACTTCATCACCATTGTTTCTTATCTCCAAGGTTCGTCTTTTTTCTCCCTCTTCTTTCATTTTCCGCTGCTGAATATCCAACTTAGGGTTTCAGTGAACCACTTGTACTCAATTCCTTGTTTATTTTCTCTGATTTTGTTGTTTTTCTGCAATTTTATGTATCTTCCCTCAGACGATTGTATTTCTTTACTATCTTGTGTTGGTAATTTTTTAATCCAGCTTATCAGAGTTAATCAGAAAATTCTTCAAGTTTACTGAATTGGATTTTGGATATGTAGTTTTGTTTACTGAATGGTGTTTGTAGTCAATTTTTCAATGAGACGAATTTTGAGGTTTGTGATGAGAATTACGGAGTAATAAGAAGGCAATCAAAACACGGGTGGCTAAATCACAAGTATGAACCCGAATTGATTTAGAATCCACAAGGGAAAAACCAATAATAACTAGCCAAATTTTTCGTAACTGTAAATATTTTTTTGGTGGTAAATCTTAGTAAAAAAGAGTAGCTATTACCAGAAGGGTCGAACATACCTCCAAAAACCAATTCAACCCAATTAGCATCTAATTTATCGATTATGAACCATAGTTAACAGTAACACATACTCGTATTTCATAGCAAATGTCAAATACTAATGAAATCCCATTTCAAGCAGAAAATAACTAATCGTTTAAACACTAGCTCGAAACATGAAACATAACCAATTATATCAGTAGTAATTGTCAAACGTATAGTGACAAATCAATCATTGGTCTGAAAACAATTACTCAGGGTGTTAGCAGAGAGTAGTTGAGAAAATGAGGAAGATATAATTGTGAGATTGAGAAAAACAAAAAAAAGATGAATTGAGAGAAATGAGGGAGATGATCAGTGTAATTGACTCCGTATAGTAAGAGATGGTTAAAGGGAATGAGCGAGGTGATTGTGGGGTTTTAAGTAGTAAATGAGAGAATCAAGTAGGATATAAAGGGTTCAATTTCTTGGAAATAAAACTTATTAGATTGCGTGAGAAGTATTGAGGAAATAATCAGTCAATGACAGTTGGGTAGAGAAACGGGATTGTGCGTTGAATTACAATAAAAGCAAAATAAAAGGGGAATTGTGAAGAAAATGAATAAGTTGAAAGGCGTGATTGTGTGCTGAATAAGCAAAATAAACAAGGGTGATTGTGTGCTGAATTACAGTAAAAGGCGTTTTAAGAAAATGAAAGGCGTGATTATGCGTTGAATTACAATAAAACGCGTTGAAGTATTGTGCTACACCTTTTACAAAAGTGGGTCTGCCCCTGTCCATCCAATCATAATATATAGACAAGAGTAGTTTGATTCAAATTTTCGAATTATGAAGAAAATGAATGAGTGCTACTTTAAAAGGGAGGATGTTTGTGCTCCATTCTAGTGAAATTAAGCTGAAATAACACAACATTGTGATTCTTCTAATATTGTTACGCAAAACCAAACCGGCTGCTAGGCATTCAAAATGGTAGAATATCTTCATTGGGCTGGATGTGATCTTCTATGTTCCTAAAATGATTACATGGTCAGCAACTCAGCATAGCTGATTAACTGGCTTGGGAGCAGATGTTTTGGGCATTCTGTTGTAGTCCTACTCATGGCCTGTTCAATATATGAGGGGCGTCCTTCTGGTGTTGCTTTGACCGACACTTACTTTTGCACTAATATCTTGTGCTTCTTGGTGCCGTAAACTTGGCAACCCCGAACAACATTCCTGACAGTAAAAACATTTCCCTATAATTTACTTTGCTACTAGATGTGTGTTGCTACCTAGAAAAAACTTTTGATTGACTGAAATATAGTAGGATCTGGCTTGTGGGTCTACTCTTTTATATGTCCTAGTAGCCAAGAGTACTGCTATAATGAAATAGATAAGCATGTTATTGCCTCTGATTGATGGTATAACTAGCTCTTTTTAAAAACGCTGCTACATAATCTTACAGGTCGGCCGTCAACGTATTATTACAATTGTCATAGTTGGTTCTTTAAATTTTCAATCTCTTTCATTATACATGAGCATTAACTGTTTCTTAGAAGTCTTAAAGATGTGCGTGCTATTTTCTGATTTGTTTCATATATTGGCAGCACTTGTACCCGATTATCAGTTCTCAATCCAAATAAAGTCCAGATTTTGTACAAAGTGATTGATTTGGATCAGACAGATTGTGCTGTTATTGGAAAGACTTTCTTGAAATGTACAGAGCTTGAGAATAGAAGTTATAGAATTTCTTGTAGGTATAGAATGGTTCGGAAACATACACTATTTTCTAACAAAATAAAAAGAGCTGGGAACATCATTCAGTTTGCTTCCGCTGATGATGGTATAAAGGTCAATGGCAATTCAGAAGCTAACATGAGCAGAGATGTTGAAGCAATGAGAATGCGACTTGATCAAGCACTAAAAAATGAAGACTATAATGACGGACTCGTCCAATCTTTATATGACGCAGCCAGAGTTTTTGAGCTGTCAATAAAAGAACAAAGTTCACTATGGAAAATACCCTGGTTTTCAGCAGCATGGCTGGGTGTTGACAAAAATGCATGGGCAAAGGAATTATCATATCAGGTTGCCTTAAAAAGGTTCTTTAAATGTTGACTTATTAAAATTTAGGTTGTTCACATCTATATAAGAATACGCAATAGCAGGTCAATCAATTTAAGTTGGATCACTGCAGTATTTAGCAAGAGTTATTTTTCTCTTTATCCTTGTTTGTTATCCATTCGTGCACCAAAGTAGGTTTCATGCTGAGAGTATTACTTATAGTCTTGCAAATGATTTTTAGAACATGGGTGATGTCACAAGCCAAGTCTTGTCTTGAAATCATATATGAAGTGTGGGCTGCTTGCCTGTTTGTCATAATATAATATTTGTATGAAGCAATCCTATATATAGCCTAATGGAAATGAGTAATTTAATTCTTGGACCTATGTTATTTGTAACTAGCAAGTAGGAACTGATGTCCATTATGTTATATTCCGGTAGGTCCATCATAACTATACTAACTAGAATCATTCGAAGAGGAAACTTCCATTGAGTGTATGATGTTCCGTGACGGCCTCCTATACTATTCTTTTGTTTTTTCTTATATCTTCTATCCACATGACCTCTGCAGGAAGGGGGGAGGGGGTGGGGGGAGGAATTGATTGAGAAAAAGTTACAGTTCCTATATGTTTTGCTCTGGCCCATTATTTCAGACAATAAAATTGTTTCAGATGCATATGAATGTTATATGGGATATTCTACGGTGTACCCCTGAGTTTTTCGGTTTTTTATGTTGTACCCCTCTCTTTTTTATAATCTACATTGTACCCCTAAACTTCTTACTTATTTTTCCTTGATGATCTCCTTTGACTCTGCATTAGCTTTATCGCTTATCAAACAACCGTATTTCGATTTTTCTTCGGATTCATTAATGTCATATTATCATCTTGTGTAAGATGCACCACAAATCACATTTAATAAGAACAAACTACTATTAAAAACTTCGTTATGAAACATTAAAGGACACTAGAGATTGCATGAATTGTTAGTTAGATTCGTATACTATTCGGTGTGTTAATGGGTAATTAAGTGAACTAATATGTAATTGAGTAGGTTGTCGAGTAATTGGAATGATAAATAGACGGTTAAATTGATCAACTAAGAAAGAAACTTATCAAAGATAATAAATAAGGTCATTATATAGATGTATGTATCGAGTTCAGGGTACGCCATAGAATTTCAAAAAACTGGGGGTACACCATAGAAAACCAAAAAACTCAGGGGTACACTGTAGAATTTCCCATGTTATAATAATACGACAAACAGAAGAACCCATAGGCTATAGCTGCAATAATTATTAATGTTATGTGCTCCTTGTACTATTCTTGGTGTTTAATCTCAATTAGCACGGCATCATTAATTAGGTTTGTACATTTTACTTTTTCAGGCATCTGTTTATGCGTTATTGCAAGCTGCACATGAGGTTTCATCACGCGGGGATGGAGGAGATAAAGAAGTAAATGCTGTTGTCCAAAGAAGGTAGTTGTTCCCATGTTTATATGATTTCATTTTGTAAGTGGTACTAAGCGGTATCTTCCGTCGTGATCAAATCTCTCAATCAAGTTTTGTAGCAATAATTGTTGCAGAGACAGTAGTAGGGTTTGAACATGATGGATAAATGTTTTCCTTTTATTTTATTTGGTGTGGGAGGAAGGGATTGTGGTGAAGCGAGCAGGTCACATGTAAGGACATGTTTCAAATATCTAGAGTGTACTTGTAATATTGGTATTTGAGTTGATATTTAATATTTAAAGAAAAAATTCAAAATCTGCCCAATGTGAGAAAGTTCCCTACCCTACCCTGCCTCAACCAAATCATATCTTCCTCTTCTTCCCTACTATTTTTATTCCATGCATAGGACTGTGATGTATTAATTTTTATTTTATTTTTTATGCAATTAATAAGGATTATATATTGGAGATTTTGAATAATTCATTTGTCTTTTAGGCTGTGCAGTATGACAATATTTTTTTATAAATGCTGTATGAGTTATTTGCTCTGTTTATTGGCTCTTAAAAGTGGAGAATTGTGTAAAATGACCCACGGAGCTAAGTCAGCTAACTATTACACTTTTAAGGTCTTTTTCTATGAAATAAACATTGTGTTATAGGAGTATAGAAGGAGGTTTAGAGGATTTCATTAAAGGTTTTTATATCTTCATAAAACACTGAAGTAAAAAGTATACTTCTTCATGTGAACGGTGAAGTTTTGGGATATCTGGTCTAATTTACTGATGTGAAAGTTGCTCAATTTTTTTGATAATGAGTGAGTGATTTTAAGAATTCAGAATGGCTGGTTTCTGTTTCATGCCATTGGACTCCTTCATACTCAACGAACTCAAGCGAACCACCACTTGACCTTCTGGCTAACTAACTACACAGAGGATAGAAATTATATGGCATGGCGGTTCATATGCTTCTAGATTTTCTTGTAAACGTAGGTCCTTGATAGTGAAGCAATCCTTGGTCCTTGCATTACTCCCTTTTGCCACTGAAAACAATTTTTATTGCTGGAGTAGTTTTGGTGGGCTCTGCTAACTAAGGTGGGTGGGTGATACTAAGGCCTGCTCCTTATCAGTGGTTTCTGTAATATTATGTACACTGGCTTCCTTTCTTTACCATTATTTTGTTATGAGAAATCCTGTATTTTTTTTTCATTTTAATTTGCGGATTTCCTTGTGTTTGACTTTTCATATATACTGACGTTTTGCTTTATGATGATGCAGCTTGTTACGGCTGTCTGCCCCTTTGGAAAGTTTAATCAGGGAGAAATTATCTGGCAAACAACCTCAACTTTTTGAATGGTTTTGGTCTGAACAAATACCAGTTGTTGTAACAACATTTGTCAATCACTTTGAAAGGGATCCTCGTTTCAAGGCTGCCACAATGTGTGTGATCACCTTCTGTTTAGGTTATGCACACTGTTGATAGTTTGTTGGTCTGCCCTTAAACCCGTAATGTGTAATAAACTAGATAACTTTGTATCAGGTTTGGGAAAAGAATGCCTTCTGGGTCAGGTAATGCCGGAGATATGTCACTCATTGTGCTGGCTTTGGTCTGTTCTTCAGTGATAATGAAGCTTGGATCAGCAAAGGTTTCCTGTTCACAGTTCTTCTCCATTATCCCTGATGTAACTGGTACTTTGATGGACGTTCTAGTTGGTCTTGTTCCTATACATGAAGCTTATCATACTGCAAAGGAAATTGGTCTACAGAGAGAATTCTTGGTTCATTTTGGACCTAGAGCTGCAGCTTGTGGGGTAAATGACGATTGCTCGATAGATGAGATGATATTTTGGGTTGATCTTGTGCAGAAGCAGCTGCAAAGAGCTATAGATAGAGAAAAAATATGGTCAAAACTTACCACATCAGAAAGTATCGAAGTGAGTAACAAACAACCAGAGTAACTTTTATATTTGTTTAAATTTAGGGGTTAACTGAATGCCTGAATAGTATATCTCTTGTCTGCCTAATGAGGCTGCATAATCCCCCCCCCCCCCCCCCCCCCCCCCCCATTTTGTACTTTCTTTTTTTCTTCCTCTTTCAATTCATCGTCTTCACCCTATACAAGATACATTGACACCCATTTAGCTCTAGGTATAAAATGCTGTCTAACTAGAACTTCCATTAAAGCTGTGATTGTTGTCTGATATTAACATATAAGTAATTAAAACCAACTTCATGATATTGTTGGAAAATATATAGAAATAGAAATACTAATGCAAGTAGATAGACCAAATTGGAGTGAGATGGCCCAGATGAGTGGAGGAAAAGAAGGAAAGAAATTGTGGGTCTTCTTTTTTTCGGTTCATCGACTAGCTTATTGCCGGGAAAACATAGCAAGATTGTGGATGCCGAGTATGTGTAGAGATGGGCACAGATGGTCGATCTAGTCGCCATTGGTGCATCATGGCTTAAATTGGAGTGCTTTTGCTGGAGCAATTAAAAAAATGTTATGGCTTATTGGCAATGAGGTAAGTTACAAATTACCGAGAGGATTGACAAAAACAAAGAGAGATGAATTGGCAAAAGTGATAGAGAACTATTAAGTTGAGGAAGGGGCTTTTTAAGCAGTGCACTTGTATTTCGCAGGGAATCGTAACTTTTCCCGTATGACTCCCCTAAAGTTAGGCAAGTACGAGGGACTGTGAGCAATTGACTTGCTTTACAAATGGATTAATAGTTGGTTGTAGTAGAGATGTTTGGTCTTTAGGCTTAATGTTGATTAAAATTGGTTATGTTTTATTTAATTTTATAAATACCTTTCATAATAGTGTGCGTGGACAAGCAGTTTTCATAAGTTGTTTCGTTATAAATATTTTGGAGGAATGTTATCTTATTACAATACAGGTATTGGAGAAGGATCTGGCAATATTTGGGTTTTTTGTTGCCCTTGGCAGAAGTACACGGTCTTTCCTAGCTGCTAATGGTTATGATAAAATTGATGAACCAGTTGAATGCTTTATCAGGTCTGTCTTATGCTAAATTTCTTAATAAAGCTCTTCCAATTTTTTTCATTGCTAGTTGACCTTTATTTGTCGTGCTATTTGTCAGATATTTTGTCAGTGGGTGTGTGCTGTATTATCCGCAGCTCTCTCCCATCAGTTCATATGAACTGTATGTTGAAGTAAGCATGCTTTAATGTGTTCAAGCTTTGCCTTGATCAACTAATGACGCCATGATATAGCGGTAAAAACATGTAAAGTTGTAATCTGATTCCGCAGGTAGTCTGTGAAGAGCTCGATTGGCTTCCTTTCTATCCAGGCTATAGTAATACCCTCAAGAATACGCACGGGCATGAAAAGAAGTCTGACAGCCCTCCGAATCCAGAAGCTGTTCAAAAGGCATTAGATGTTTGCTCACGATGGACCCGGGTTTTCATTAAACATAGTAAATGGGTGGAAAATCCTTCAAATGTGAAGGCAGCACGGTTTCTTTCAAAAGGGTAATATATGTGCTTAATTGAACTCGTATCTTTTATTTATTTTTATCTTCTGCTAGCACCTTGAGACTTTGACATTCCTTAATGTTGTGCTGTTTTTCTGTCATAGACTGAACACACTTGGGAGTTCCATGGAGGAACTAGGCCTGCTAAAGTGAGTTAATATTCTTCTTTTTATATGTGTACATAGTGTTTAAAAGATGACAGGAATGGCGAAATGGCAGAAAAAGCTAGTCAGCAAGCAGCTGAATATATTCTTACATGTTTCACAATTCATTTTAAGATGCTTCCAATTTCATTTTATGCTTTATCTGACGATATACCGACTTGACAATGTCAGCTTTAGAGTGAATCTTTTTAAATTTTGTTTAGTCCGCTTTTGTTTTTTTACAAGAAAATCAAATGTAACACTCCGAATCATAATATTAGTGTTTTAAACCAGAGATAATATAAAGTCACTAGAATTTAAGAACTAGGGGAAACGTTACCACGATATGCATGCTGAGATCATGTGATGCTTAGAATGGGTACGGGACAATTTGGAAGATGTACTTTTGAAATCAACCTAATTGAACAGAAGAATCCTCGTCTCATGTTCCAATTCGGATACAATTAGCATTGGTCGGAGTTATATTACATAATGTAAGACATTCAAATCCCTGATACTGCTTAAGTCTAGATGTTTGCTACATGTTAGAAAAGTGGTGACTGTAAGTCCCATATGTTGTCCCTTCAAAAGCTGGCATATTCATTCTCAGGCTGGTTGGCTTCCAAAAAGCAGTGGGTTTGCAGAAATATAGGTTTGGGTAGAAGCAAGGAAGGGAAGGAAATGCCCTTGAACTGTCTATACTAGAGATGTTCCGGTGTAAATAGAAGAGAGGAATTCCCCTTTGATTTTGGACACATCCAGTCACGGGCTATTTCCGTAAGTGGATAGTGTACCAAGTTTGAGTGTGGTTGAACCAAAATTTCTGAAGGACGCTTCTACGGAATTGAACCAACTTGTAATTCTTTATCAATGGCTCCATGTTAGGGTTATGGGTAAATTATAGTACATCTTGTTAGGTTTTTTTATGTGATACGATTCACTGATGTAATAACACCAACATTGTCAACAATAACAACTACAGAAGTAATCATTAACAGCGAAATCACATCAGATACAAATTTAGTTTCAGTGATTGTCTATACTATATCCGATAAAACTGGTGTGGAATTTTGAAGCTTAGTTTAAAAAAGGGGCCCTGAGGCGGCCTAGGTGCAAGGCGCACTAAGGCAACAGCCGTCGCCTCAGGGTGCTTAAGGCTTACGGGACTCAAAAGGCGCAGCTAAGGCGCAGGACGCGCAACTAGTGAGGCGCAACAAGGCGCACTCTAGTAGCATTATCATGCAATTCCATTTTTTTTACCAAATTATTTTGTTTTAACCTTCTCTTCTCCCCTTCGTCCATACTCTTCACTTACAAACACATGTTAGCCCTCTTTAGAACAAATGAAGAGACTATTGTTGAAAAAAATATTCTAAAGTATATATGTTCGTTTAAAAAATCAGCGCGCCTCGTGTCCATAAGGCGTGCGATTTAGCCCTTGCGCTTTGGGAAACCATCGCCTCAGTGCGCATCATGCCTTGACAAACTAAGCTTTGAAGAAATTGCATCATGGTTCATCAACACAGTGTGCATTGTAGTAATGAACTAATAATGCATGAGTGCATGACTCGCTTATAGTTTTTTTTATCCCATTAAATGAGCTAGTCATTGCCTTTTGTTTGTCAAACTTGAACTGACTTATTTTGGCAGGAGCAAGTCAGACAATTCTGTTCAGAGTACCGGACCGGTTTCTACCTTTAACTCTAGGAGAGAGCCTGATTCTTTTAACAAGGTATGCTCTTTTCTTGCCTACTTATCTAATTTTCATATAGGCACCCTCGTTAGCAAACTTCTTGGCGATGATAATTTATGATGTTAGTCTGTTGCACTAAGATTCCCTCAATCTTCACAATAGTTTTTTTCCTATGCCTGCTAGTGAAGAAATCAGAACAATCTTAGCTTTTGATGACTATAATTCTATATTAGGCACTAGAAAATGTAGAAGAAGCTTTGGTTAAATTGGAGAAGTTGCTCCAGGAGATGCACGTGTCCAGTTCTGGTTCTGGAAAAGAGCAATTGAAAGCTGCTTGCTCTGATCTTGAGAAAATCAGGAAACTTAAGAAAGAAGCAGAGTTTCTTGAAGCATCGTTTAGAGCCAAGGCAGCTTGTCTTCAGGAGGTAATGAATGTTTTATGTGTGTGCTTAGGTGCTTATGTTAGTCTATGCACTTCTCTGTATCCCTGTATTATGTTCATGATTTATCGAGCAGACCAGCATGAGAACTACTTCAGCCCAATCTCGACACGTAGGTTTGTGCGAGAGTTTAAACCAATCGGCTTAGGTTGACCTGAAAGTTCGATAAATTTGGGCAAAATATATGTGATCATAGATGTGTTGTTTCTTGTCCCTAGTATCATTTTAGTTTTGCACTTATTTGCTGTATTGATGAACTAGGAAAATGATGATGTTGAATCGATTGCTAATAATGAGGGAAGCAAATTTACAAATGACATAGATAGAGGCCAGGGTGTGGTGGATGCAGAAAAAAACAACAGGTATTCAATCAGCAATCAATGTTTCCTAATGATAATCATAAATATTAGAGAATCATCTCAACCAAAAGCTTAAGTTGATGGTTGAAGCCCAATAATAAGTTCTTATACCATACATCGCCTCACGCAAAAGCCCGTAGGCTACGCAAAGCCTGTGACTTGATGTGTGGATAATGCAGTAAATACACATGCCCACCCTACCTTGTGCTGTCCACATGTGAGAATAGGAGTCCACCAAAATTTGAACTTGAGACCTCAGGGCCATTAAAGGGCTCTGATACCATATATTAAGGTATAAGAACCAATTATTGGGCTTCAGCCAAAAGCTTAGTCTGATTGTTGAAGCCCAATAATTGGTTCTTACACCTTATTAGTAAATATGACATAAAGCCTTTCCATTTTATGATATGAGACTAAGCCCAATACTTTGTCTTTGGAGCTTTCAGTAGTCCTCGTGGGTTGTGGGCCTTTCTTGTGCGTCCTCCGATGAAGATGTCTTCCAGTGAATCTTTGAAGGCTGAAAATATTACTGTATGTATCATCTTATTATATTCTTTGATTGGTTGATACTTCCAAGCATTTATAAGCGTTTTTAAATGTGGAAATCCTTTGATTCTCAAATGTACTTCTGTCCTATGTTTCTCTGATGAGTAAAAACATGAGCACCAGTTGCTCCAGTCTAAAATTGTTGGTTTATGATTACATTTCGATTTACGGAGGGAAGGTTGACATTCTGTTGTACAGAGAGATGATATTTAGTCTTTAGAAAGGAAGTGATTGTTACCTGTTTGAGTGCTGAAATCAATTGTGCAGAACTCTCCTTTCGCTAAAGGGCGACGTCTGTGAAGGGTTTTCAACCTAGTAGAAAGACTTTTATAGTTGGCTGCATTCGGGTGTTTCTTTTCTCTAACCTGTAACTTGATAGTATATAACAGAGGAAGGCAACTCTTAGTTTAAAGCCTCTTAAGACCAGACATGTCTCTCGTGTCAAGGAATCAGTGTTGGATAGGTTTGAGAGCATATGGACAAAACAATAATATAGATTGAAAGAACCGTAAGTTTTGGCTTGCTGTCCTGTTAACCTAAAGTTTGAGTTTCAATTCTTTGATGAGCTTGTATTTTCTGCAAATTTTCTTTCATAATCTTAGTCTAAAGCATGAATCCTACTGTCATCAGTAAGCCTAACTTGGCGGAATAGGGGGTTAAGATGAAGTTTAATGATTGCTGTATGCAAGCTTTGACCCGTCATTTGATACAATATTCTCCAACACTTCTGTTGGATTGATATTATTTTTACTTGAGAAGCTGGTTGTCGTGTCCTGTTCCCTAGTTTATTTCTAGTTGGGTTTTGGGAGATCTCCGTGACAAGCTGTCTGTGTTTGGATTCATTTACTTGACGGGGATTGGTGCATGCTATTAATGGAGTGGTTAACTGTTTTTTATCAGTGGCCTCTGTTAATATATGTTAAGATTAGATCTCTGAATGTTGCTTAAGGTCCTGACATGGGTGAGCTTGGTGTTTTCTTTTCACTTCATTGGATATTAAATCATGTGCTAACTGGAGTAGGTGTGGAATGTTTTGGTCGAGTAACTGATTCCTGACTTCCTGTTTTTACAACGGGCCTAATCTCTTAAGACTATGAGGCAACGTATTTGTGTGGGAACGAGAAATATCGGCTATATAGAAGACTGCAATGCACCATTCTATCTTTTATGCAAGCTACTTTTTTCCCCAAAATGAGGTGATACTTTCTGACTTGTTTATAGACCCCTAGATAATGGTTTTTCTCGGTTGTAACATGATTGATAGGCATCCCTTTTCATCCACTTGTTCACCTCTCTGTTCCTTATAGGTTGTATCACCCTAGTCCCAACGATTTTCATGTGGGCTTGTTTATAGACCCCTAGATAAAGGTTTTTCTCGGTTGTAAAAATGATTGATAGTCATCCCTTTTCATTCACTTGTTCACCTCTCTGTTCCTTATAGGTTGTATCATCCTAGTCCCAACGATTCTCATGTGGGCTTGTCTAGTATCGTATTTTTTACTAAATCCGAGTAACTACACGTGGGATCTGACTTTGATGTGCCAGCTTTATTTACAGGAAATGTGTTTTTGAGTTTTGCTTATCTGTAATGCAGGAAGATACATCCTTATCTAATTTGCAGAGTGCAGATTCCGAAGAGTCAGATACTTCTGAAATTCACCGTTTTGAACTATTGAGGAGTGAGCTCATAGAGCTTGAAAAACGTGTTAAAAAAAGCACAAATCAGTCTGAAAGTGAAGAGGTACCTTTTGGCACTAAGCTATTGTCTAATACATGCATTCTTGGCTGTCTTGATGTTCCAATCATTTACCTAAACCTAGTGTCTAACGTGTAGTTCAGCAATACCTTTATGTGATATAACAACTTCCGAATATGCATAGTTTCTAGACTATCTATTGACCAATGCCCTTACATATGGTGGCTATCATGTTTTTCAAGGAGTGATGGGAGGCTGTTTTATTGATCCTATAATTCTTGAATTGCTTTACATAGTATTTTTCATGATAACCCCTCAGTTTTGTATTTTTAATTTTTTTTCTCTGAAGTATTTTAATATAGAAAGTATCCTTCTTCCTGAATCTTTATCCCTGTTTATGTTTCATCTGTTTTTCTTTTTATGTCTGAATGGAAATGCATTAAATGATGTTCTTATAAGTGGATATTAGATTTCTGTAAATCATTCAAAAATTAAAACAAAACACATCTTTGCTACTCTAGGTGAAAAGTTGTCATTGACTCATTGTAGGGTCACAAGTTGTAATTTGCCTTTTCCTTATCTATGCTGAGTTATTCTGTTGTTGTTGCTTAGCCTGTGTAAATAGTTTAAATGGTTGAATGATCTCCGTTGTCTATTTTCTTTTTGAGGCTCTCTGTTCTTTTTGCATTACTGTTAAATTCCTGATCTCTTGTTCGTTTTGTTATTATGGAGGGATCCAATTCCAAAATTGATGATAAAGAAAGTTGGGCTACGATACTCTTAAGATGATTTCTTAAGTTTTGCTCTATGTCCTGATATTGAGATTTATGTACATCAATTGCTTAACTAACCTGGTGGATGAAAAAACAGAATTCTCTCACATAGCATTGTCATCCACCTTTTCCTTTAAGATCACTAAGATATCTTTCTATGTTATGGGATGTTATTTGCTTGTCCTTCTAACTCTTTCATTGTGACATTTCTTTGATGTAAATTTTTGATTTCTACTTAAACATTTATAGCTTAAATATGTAAATAAAATATTTTAGGTCCTGTATTTTGCGGAGAAAGTTTTTGGCTTATGCTGTCTCTAACAAGTTCACATATTCCTTCTACCATTATATTATATAGAGTTAATGTGAATGGGGTTTCTATCGGGTTCCGAAATTGAATATCCCATGCCCCATGAAATCTTGTTTTTGCAATGGATTTTAGTGAATGGGCGCTATGATACGTTGATAATGGTATTGATTATTCTTGAAAAGAATGAAAGAATTTGGAGCGAAAGGGAGGGAGGCAATTTCCTTTTGTTGGTTAGCAAAATGGGTTTGGACAGATTTGAAGGGGAGGGGAAATGGAACCCTCTAATTCCCTCCTACGAGACTAAACTTTCTTCACCATAGGAAATATGTGGAATACTCTCTTACTTCACTCTTGCTCCCCTTCCTGCCTTATTTTGTATTCAAACAAACCGTAAGGCCTTATTTGGATAGAAGGATATGGAAGAAAAGGGAAGAGAGGGATGAGGAGGGAGGTAATTTCCACTGTTTGGATAACAAAATGGGGGTGGAGGGATTGGAGGGTAGGGATAATGGATCCCTCCATTTCCCTCCTCTAAGGCAAAATGTTTTCCCTCCTAACATAGGAAATATTTGGAGGGAAAACTTTCACCCACCATTCCACCTCCCCTTCCATTCCCTCCCATTCCCTTTCCTATTTCCTGATCCCCTGCCTTTCCCTCCATTTTTAGTATCCAAACAAGGCCTAAGGGCTAACGGTGTGTTTGGATAGAGGGAGTTGCGGGAAAGGGAGAAGAGGGAAATGGAGGGAGATGAAATTCTATGTTTGGATAGCAAAATGAAGTTGGAGGGATTTGGAGGGGTTGGAAAATGGATCCCTTCATTTCCCTCCAAGGGAAATTGAAAACCCTCTCCCTCCCTTTTCCTTCCATCCGTCCCCTCCCCTCCCCTCCCCTCCTCTCCTATTTTGGTATCCATACAAGGCCCAAGTGTATACTCAGACATAAAACAATAAGTTCTGCAGCATCAGTGGATGTAAGATTTTGTGAAGCTGTCTGGTGCAATAGGCACAACCATATTATAAAGGGTTGTGTAATGATGCTGTGAAAGAGATCTGTTACAGTGCTGGCAAATGCAGTTAGGCTGTTATATACTTGTATTTCAGATGACTCACTTACATAGCATGCTGTAAATTTTTTGGTAGGAATTTATGACTCTACTAATGAAGCTTTGTTTCAATGTTTTCAGGATATTGAGTGTGTTAATATTGTTAGAGGCTCTGAACTTGTGCCAGTGCAGAAGAATGGGAGCTTAATTGAAAAATCACTTGAAAAGCTTAAAGAGACGAGCACAGTATGTATACCTTCCACTATGCATGAGTGATATATGCTGTGGCTGAGTTTACAGTCTCTAAAGTATGAAGAGATTGAGGACATCTCAGACCTATGGGGGGTAGAGGGTGGGATGTACCCCCCCCCCCCCAAAGTCCATCGATGTTGAATCGACGCAAGACATTCTTGGATGACCCAAAAAAATTTTGCACCAATAGGTAGAAGAAGACTAGCCACTGTCATATAAGAAGCTAAGACGTGATACAAGGGTCATTCAGTTTGGTTTTAGATCGGGCTAATTCTAATCGATCTCACTAATATTCGAAGTAAATCATTATTAGGTTGGATGTGAACGAATTGTGTCAATTCCCATACTAATAAAAGTACTATGGTTGAATCAAACCATAACTACCCAAATCATACAATAAGTGGGTGTTGATGAGAAAAGTATGTTTTTGATTCAGGTCCAAATCAGTTAGGTTCAGGTTCAATTTGCCTTTGAGTTTATTTGGGTATGTGCCGGATTTGGTTCAATTTCGATTCAATTTAGGTTAAATAAGATTTTCGAGTCAATCTAAGTTATTCCATCTGGGTCTTCAAATTGTTTTTTTTTTTGCTTTTGCGTTCAGGATTATTTTGTTAGGTGTATAAGAAGTGCACGCAATTGTGTGAATCATTTATATTTTGGATTATTCCAGAGAATATAAAGTCTTTGGCTCTAAGAAAATTGTGGAATAGAAGTATATTACTTATATATGCATCTTTGGTGTCATAAAGATGCAAAGAGAAATCCTTTTCTGTATATTGAAAGTAATTTAAGTTGTTTCGTGAAGTCGGTTAACAATATTTTACATTTCCTTGCACCACACTGAGTATTACGCTTCAGTGAACAATGGTTATAATTGTGTGTTTATGTTCTGCTCCTGACAAACTTGACTATTATGAGAGGCTTTTGAACACCAGATGTGATGTATCTGTTGCTAGTTTTGCTCTGCTGGGTACTCTTCTGAAACAAAACTCGATTTATATCCCAAAGCAAAATTTTGCCCTAGTGGTTTTGTGGAGGCATAGTATATTTCTTACCTTTTGTCTTGGACCTCAGAATTATTATTCAGGAGTTCTGAGTTTTCAATTGCCCCACTATAGACATTTGCCTCACTAAAATATTTGGGTCACTATAGTTACATGAAGTGACATTCCCAAAAAATTCGATCCATTACCTGAACCATAACATTCGGCCCGGTTCAGGTAATGGGTAACTGTTTTCCTTCAAAATTCCATTAGGCAGCCAGAGTTTCTAGTTGTGTTAAGAATTGAGGTCATTTCTTGTATAATAAGTTGAAAATGTTTACATGGGTAAGCTCTTAAATGTCTTTTTAATATTTTGAGTGGTACTTCGAACAAAAATTGGCAGAAGTTCCTTCAGTTAGGTGAGGTTTTGGGTACCTTAGCACAACAAGCTGACCTTTAATGCGAATCAGGTCATTTTGTCAATTGTGGTACCCGCTTTCTGGGTTGAATTTTGGGTTTGGTTTATGTTCAACCCTCATTTTTTTACTTCATCTATGTTTTTTATACCTCTTCTTCATCTGCAGGATGTTTGGCAAGGCACTCAACTTCTAGCTATTGATACTGCTGCTGCTTCAGGGCTCCTCAGGAGGGCAATAATTGGTGATGAGTTAACTGACAAGGAAAAGAAGTTTTTCCGCAGAACTCTTACTGACCTTGCATCAGTTGTTCCGATTGGAGTTCTTATGCTCCTTCCGGTGAGTTGCTTTTTCTTGCCAACTTAGGATGATAAAAACTTTGTTAATTAGTATGGATGTTAGGATTACATGCTTGAATATTGTGGCAAACTTGTAGCTTTGTAGGCTTGTAGCGGCAATGTTTCCTGATTTTTCAAAATAATTTGCATCTTTTAATCAATTTAAATACTTTAAAATCCACAGTTTGTGAAATTGATGTCTGGCAACTCAAATGTTCTTTCAAACAAAAATGAAAGCAATTCCATAAATTGTTTTGATAAGATTACAAATTAATTGGGAGTCACACAGAGATTTCATTCATTGACTTGGTGGTTCTTATTGTTGGCAGGTGACTGCAGTTGGGCATGCAGCTATGTTGGCCGCCATTCAAAGATATGTGCCGGCCTTGGTATGTTCAATCCTAATCAAATTGTCTAGTGTCACATAAACCGTCGTGGACTAAATGATGAACTGATGCAGATACCATCGACATATGGATCAGAAAGGCTTCAGCTTTTAAGGCAGCTGGAGAAAATGAAACAGACAGAAAGTGGTGATGCCAAGCTGAAGGATAATGTTGATGAATCTGCTCAAAGATGAAACATTATCTACATGTAACAATGATGTGAATTCTTTCTTTAGTAGATATTGAGTAGACACCTTGTCTGGAACTCCTGGAGGACGCCAATGGCTATTCGTCCACAGCCTATTCTGGATGAATTGGGTGTGATGGGTGGATGAGTATGATCACTGGTTCAAAAGTCGACCATCATTGCGGAAGCTTCAATCTCTGTCACCTATGGTCTTGTCAGGTGACATTCTGTCTCCGGCTCTCCACAAGTATTCACCTGTATGGCTGTATACCATTTTCTATTCCAACTAATTCACCTGTATGCTCTACATAGAATTGTGTCAATAGTCAACAACAATGTAAGCGCATGTTTCTGAAAAAAGAAGATTACTGTAAGGCAGGTTTGTAGAGTGAAATTACGATAGCTATTCCTGGAAGTCACTGAATGCGAAATGATCTCATGTACCAAGATCACAAAATGGTGGCCTGTGTTCAGTATTTGCTACAGAGCTGGAGGCTGAATAAAATTCTTAAATTAGACGACAAGAAAATTAGAAATGTACACTGCTCTCCTTTCCCTCTCTGAAAACTCCTAGCATTCATCATGAAAAAACCTAGCATTCATCAATCACTAGCGAGGCTCCCATATATAAACATTGATGGTAAGCCCCAAACTTGTTTTATCTTTCGGTTAATAGTATATGTGAATCTATCATTTAGTCAATAAATGTCTCTTTTGGTGATATTTGTTTTCCAATCCTTTATTTCAACCGTTAACTTTAGTTTCATTAGTAATATAGACTACAGTAGTTCAGTGATGGTTTCTTGCGCTTTTTTTTTAAAGAAAAAAAAGTTTTTTGTCAACGGTCTTTTGCAGTAAAAGACAAATTTTCTCTTATACTTCGTAATAAATACAATGAAAGAGCCCCTCAAAAGTTGCATGAAGATAGCGACATGAGGATGAGTCGAGTTGTGAGATCATGTGTGATAAACAAGCGGAAAATAGAGAGGTTTCTAAAACTTTTAAAGCAAAGTGCGCGGGAATCACCAAAAACAAGGTTCAAGCAAAATAAATAAAGTAGCTAAAGCCAATCAAGGCGGCAAATAGCCACAAGGGGAAAACAAGTCCCAAATATACAGTAGTCCAAAAGACACCGAGTCTAAACGACGCACAGGTAATCATCGAGTAACGACGCTCGCTAGCTCACACTAGTCTCAATCCCAGGTACCACCGACTTCAACCTGTTCATTCATAAAACATGAATGGCACAATCAGTGGGGAGTAACTCGGGGTTCTTCCAGCCACATCACAAGAAAACAAAGGCAATTAGAACATGTGAGCATATATCTAACATATATATATAGAGATAGGTTCTTATGAGTCCATCCTTTTTTTTGAGTCCATGAGTCCTCATCCTAGCCATTGGATGAGGGAGATGGATGGATGAGATTTTAGAGACAAATACACACTTAACACTAATCATTTACCTATGCACTAATTAATTAACTTTCTCTCTCTAGCCTTTAGTTAATCACTTTTGAGCACTTTTGAATTTCTGAGATTTGTGAGTGTAACTTCAGCCCGTATTTGTGTAACTTCAAACTAAAATGTGATTTTGACTATATAAATTTGAATTTATGAAACTTCAAGACAAGTTTATGTGATTTTAGACTTTTTATGAGAGTAACTTCAGTCATTACGAGTGTCACTTCAACCATTATTTGTGTAACTTCAAGCTAAAATGTGATTTCGACTATATGAATTTGAATTTATGTAACTTTAAGATAATTTTATGTGATTTTAGCCTTTTCTGATGGTAACTTCAACCATTATTTGTGTAACTTCAAGCTAAAATATGATTTCGACGGTACAAATTTGAATTTTTGTAACTTAAGACAATTTATATGATTTGAACCTTTTTATGAGTGTAACTCCAGTGTTTACAAGTGTAACTTCAAACCGTATTTGTGTAACTTTAATTTTAAGACATAAGTATGTCACTTTAAGACATGTTTATGTAACTTTAGTCATTTGAAAATTTTAATTTAAGTTGATTTAACTTTAAGGCATATTTTGGTAACTTTAGTCCTTACTAATATAACTTCCAGGGGCGGAGCTACTAAGTAGCATGGGGTGGCAGCCGCTACCCCAAACTTAAAAAAATTGGTTAAGAAGACGGATTTTTGCTACCCCAAATAAGGCTGAACAGCCAGTTTACATATAACCAACTAATCGCGTTCTATATATGCATAAGTTAACACATGTTTTTTTTTTTTTTTTTTTTTTTGGTGAAAGGTAAGTATATTAATATCAAAACAATGTTACATCAAAATATTACAAGCTAAACGCAAAGAAAAGAAATACAAGCATCTCAAAAAGTAACAATATGCCCTAGCCAAGTAGCATCGCTATTGACTAAAATGCTAGTATTTCTACTTAGAAATCTATTAATCACTTCAACAATGACTTGTTTGACAACGTATTTGGGATGACTAACATGCGACTCAATTCTCGCTTTGTTTCTAACTCTCCAAATGTAATAAGTTAGACCAATATGGCAAGCAGCTATTATCTTCCTTTGAACCTGGCTACGGTTTCCTCCTCTCTTGTACCATTTCCACAGATCATTCGGACCAAAAGAGACATTCAAATGGCTTTGAAGAAGATGAATACAAGTTGTACTAAACTGACATTGGTAAAAAAGATGAGAGTGACTTTCAGGATGAAGGCCACAGATGTAGCAGTCTTTTCCCTGTCCAAAACCCATCCTCATCATTCTATCATTAGTAAGCAGCCTTTGTAGTTGAACAGCCCAAAAAATGAAAGACCATTTAGGAATATTCAATGAATTCCAACAAGCATATCTCCATGGAACCTTAGGATGAGTACCCCTAAGCCACTGGTAACCAGCACGAACAGAGTACTCTTTAGGAGTACCCTGCCAAAGATCATTAGCATAAGCAGACTTAAACAAAACCATCACCTGAGCAATTTTCTTCCAGGACCAACTACAGTCAGCAAGGGGGCTGTAGTTAGACCAGTGGCAATCTTTCATATATACATGATTAATCCATTTGACCCATAAGTGATCCTTCTTACTTGCAATCCACCATATGTACTTACCTAGAAGAGCTTGATTCCAGGTCTTATTGGCAGTAATTCCCAGTCCTCCTTCAGCTTTTGGACAACAGCAGTCTCCCCATTTCACACTAGGGGCTCTCATATAAGAGTCCTTACCCCCCCATAGAAAGTTTCTACAAATGGCATCAATCTTCTTCAAAATCCCATTAGGTATCAGAAAGATAGAAGCCCAATAGGAATGGAGAGTGGACAAAACAGAATTGACTAGGGCCAACCTACCTGCATAAGAAAGGTGTCTAGTACCCCAGGATCTTATCCTAGTTGTGATCTTATCAGTTAGCTTAGAACCTTCAGCCTTAGTAATCTTCTTAGAGGAAATAGGGACTCCCAGGTACCTGAAAGGTAGAATGCCCTTCCTGAAACCTGAAATCAACAAGATCTCCTCCATAGCATGATAGGACATACCATTGAAATAAATGTCAGACTTTTCTCTGTTTAGACAAAGCCCAGAAGCAGCAGAAAAGGTGGAGAAGGCTCTTAATAGCCACATAATAGAAGGAATATTACCCTTAGAGAATAGTAACATGTCATCAGCAAATAAAAGATGATTCAACCTGGTACTACCACAAAGGGGATGAAATCTGAAATTATCTTGTTGACTAACCACAGTCAAAATACGAGAGAAGTATTCCATACAAATAGTGAAGAGTAAAGGAGAAAGAGGGTCACCTTGTCTCAACCCCCTTTTGCCAGGGAAAAAACCAAAAGAGTTACCATTAACAGATAAGGAATAGGACGTAGTTTTGACACAGACCATAATTCTGTCAATGAAACACTTGGGAAAATTGAGAGCATGAAGCATTTGGAGCAAGAATTCCCATTCAATAGTATCATAGGCTTTGCGAAGGTCAATTTTAATAAGACATCTGGGAGAAGCAGATTTCCTATTATATAACCTCACTATATCCTGGCAAATAAGAACATTATCCACAATATTTCTTCCCTTCACAAAACCACCCTGATTAGGGCTAATGATATCAGGAAGGACAGCCCCAAGCCTAGAGCAAAGTAATTTTGCAATACATTTGTAGATCATATTGCAACAAGCAATAGGTCTATACTCAAGCACAGAAGTAGGCCTGTCAACCTTAGGAATAAGGGTTATAAGAGTAGAATTAATCTGCTTAAGCATATGACCTGTATTAAAAAAATCAAGTATAGCATCACAAACCTCAGGGCCAATGATACTCCAAGAATCTTTGAAGAATTGACTGGAAAACCCATCTGGTCCAGGAGATTTACAAGAAGGAATAGAGAAGAAACATTGTCTGATTTCATCATGAGTGACAGGCTTCAGCAGAAGAGGAATGTGATTCTCAGACACCACAGTACCAGTTCTAACAGTAGGCACATGTACTGAGTTGGTATACTTACAGGAACCAAGTAACTCTTTATAATATTCCAAGAAAGCATCTTCAATATGAGTAGGGTCACTGTGAAGGGTACCATGACTGTCTCTGATAGCAATAATCTTATTGTGTACCTGCCTTGCTTTGATGTGTCTATGAAAGAAAGCAGTATTTTCATCCCCCTCTTTGAGCCACTGCACCTTAGCCTTTTGTCTCAAGTAGCTAAGCTGGGCCTTGTGAAGAAAGAAATAATGAATAGCAGCCTCCTTCTCTTCTTTTCTAATATCCATATCATGTGGTGTGCATTGCATTCTATTCTGAACTTCATCAAGCACAACTCTAGCACTTTCAGCAGCCTTCTCAATATCAGAAAATTTTGCCTTATTAAGAAGCTTTAAAGGATGTTTAAGGTGACTAAGCTTCTTCACAACATTATACATCTTCACACCATTATAACTCTTACTCCATTCCTTCTGGACTAGGGGAATAAAATCAGGAGCCTGACCCCACATATTAAAGTATTTGAACCGATGCTTTCTACTAGAGCAATCCTTCCTTCTATAGCAAATTGAAGGGCTATGATCAAAAAGGCCTTCATTCATGAAATATGCATACCCTTCAGGATACATATCCATCCAATCCTTGTTAACCAGAATCCTATCCAACCTAGAAAACACCCTAGTAGCAGGTTCATGTTTGTTGTTCCAGGTATAAAAAGATCCTTGAGATTTGATATCAACCAGTTCACAATAATCCACACAATGCCTAAAATCTTCCAACTCAGACCAGAGCACAGGGCTACCCAATCTTTCATTGAAATTCAAAAGGCTGTTAAAATCACCCCCTACACACCAAGCTCCAGCACACGTATCCTTAATAATTTTTAACTGCTGCCACAAAAGGTTTCTCTCACCATCAGAATTAGAGCCATAGACAACAGTGAACCAGAATTGATCACCAGTGTTATTTTCAATTACACTTACAGTCATTTGCTGGTCAGAGCAGTCCAATAAAGCTACCTGGAACATATTAGGTAACCAGATTATCCACACCCTACCTCCAGGATGATGAACATTGTTATTAATACCATGCCACCTACCACCAAGATTATTAAGAACTTGTTGAAAATTATGAGATTTAACCTTAGTTTCAACTAAACCATAAATACCTACTTTATTTTGATGCAAGAACCACTTAATGTCATTCTGCTTATTTGGGTTATTCATCCCCCTAACATTCCAACAGCCAAGATTATCCATGCTCATTTAAAATGGGTGAGGTCCCCCCTGATACAGGAATGATTCTTGGTGAAGTCAGAATAGAAGCATAAGTAGGAGATGATGCTCCAGCAATGACAGTAGGAATTTGTATCATGTCCTTAGACCCTGCAGGTTCAATGGTCACACTTGTATTATTCAGAGAAGGCCTCACACCAGATACAGCAGGAGGAAGATGATCAGGTAACTTTTGTCCAACAGGTCTCCAAGCTTGTATAACCTTAGGCAAATGAACCTTCTTCCTACAGATATCCTTGCTATGCCCTATTCCCTTACAAGCACTACAAATGACTGGTTTCCATTCATATTCCACAGTCACACTAGTCTGTTGACCATTCTCATCCTTAAAAACCAAGCTCTCTGGGAATGTTTGATCTATTTGAACCTCAACCATCAGTCTGGCATATCCCAACCGGGTTTTCCCCAAAGTAGCAGTATCAGCATGTTTATATTTCCCAATCAAGGATGCCAATTTTCCCAGACAAGTTTCTCCCCAGAATTTAAGGTTCAAACCACAGAGCCGCAACCAAATAGGAACAGAAGTAACATTTTCCTTATCAAGTGAAGCATTTTCAGTCCAAGGTTTGACAATAAGGGGCTTATTATCAAACATAGGAAAACCCTGTTGAAGGACTAACTCTTTACATTCAAGGGTAGTAAATCTGACCAGAAAAACTCCATTTGGAAGAAAAGAAATTTTATCATAGTTGTATTTCCCCCATAACCTTTTTATGTATCCCATGACCAATTCCTTTGGAGGATTACCCCCTAAAACATAACATATGACTGCTGTACTCCAATAATCAATCTCAGATTTGACATCTTCTTTTGTAAATTGTAAAATATCATCCCCAGTAGAAGTAATGCTAGGAGAAGAGATTTTACCAGTTTTCCTGCGAACTTCTGTCCACTCATTCTCCTTCGCACCGCGCACTTCCTGAATTTCAGAATCTTGCTGCTCTCCAACTATTCCATCAAGATCTAAAGGTAGAATCCCCACAATCGAATTAATTGATTCAAAGTTTTTTGCTTGGGCAGAATGTGGAACCCTAACTTTAGAAGAAGAAGCCATCTCGAGTTCGTCCTTATCAGACTGATCTAAATGTAAATCACTAGAATTAGTAAACGATAATCTAGCCCTAGCTTTTGATTTTGATTTGTGTTTTAATTGAGATTTCCTGGTAGAGGATTTCTTTGCCATTATGCAGTCAAAACCCTAAACCTAGAGAGAAGTCAGAACTTTCTCTCTCCATCTCTGACACTCCTCGTTTTTATGAACTTGTGTTTTAATTGTAAGTTAACACATGTTTAAGTGGTATAGATGTTAGTCTTTTTGCTTGTAGTCCCGGGTTCGACTCACAATCCATACATGTCTCTATTTTTTAATGGACCTTAAATGCATTCAGATGCTTTTTTTGTCGGTCGGCTAATTACTCCGCATTGTCTTATCTTTTATCACTTTATTTTATTTGTAACATATTGAATTTCAAATTGATGATGTTCATTATCTTTGTCTACTGATTATTTCATTTCTTATTTTTATTATTTGTAACATATTTTCAAAATTGACGATATTATATATTATTATCTTTGAGTATCGCTGATTATTTTTTTAATCATATTGCATACAGTTAAGTTTTTACTATGAAACACAAAGCGAGAATCAAAGTCACTGTTAGAATATAAAACAAAAACGACAAATAAGTCGTTAAATTGCAAAATGAAAATCGATGATTACAAAAAAAAATGATAAATTTGAAATAAGTTTTCATATGAAATGAAAATAAAAAAACTAAAGTTGGTTTGTAACAACATTTTAAGTCATTATATAGCACTAATTGTACTTTGGTTATACGTTTGTTTGTGAATCGGTTTTATAGGTTACATACTCCGTAGTTTTTCAATTTCCATTTTTTTTAAATATCTGTAAGCTAATTTTTTCGCTACCCCAAATATAATACTCTGGCTCCGCCCCTGATAACTTCAGTTCTTAATTGTACAACTTCAAGCATAACTTCAGTCTGTTAATAGTATAACTTCTGTGTCTTAATAGTGTAACTTCAGTCCATAAAAGTGTAACTTCAGTCCTTAAAAGTGTAACTTCAATTTTTAATAATGAAATTTTAAGACATGTTATCTTTAGTCATTACTAGTGTAACTTCAGTGCAAAATAGTGTAACTTTAGTCCAAAATAATGTAACCTCAGTCCAAAATAATGTAACTTCAATACAAAATAGTGTAACTTCAGTCCAAATACACCATCAATCATACTAAAATCAAAACATAATAGTGTAACTTAAGCAAAATCATAATGAGATCTAAAAAATAAAAACATAAAAACTTCAGTTTTTAATAATGTAACTTTATTATTTAAAAGTGTAACTTCAAGGCTTAATATTGTCACTTCAAGCCTTAAAAGTGTAACTTCAAGCCTTAAAAGTGTAACTCAAAAAAATCAGATCTAAACATAAAAAACTATAAGAAATAACAAAATTAAAATAAACATAACAAATTCGAAAAAAAAAACATAAAACATATTAAAAAAAGTGTAACTTCAGCAAAAAAAAAACTGGGTAACTTCAGTCATTATATGGGTAACTTCAGTTACTAAAAGTGTAACTTCAGTCATTATAGGTGAAACTTCAGTAAAACAACAACATTAACCACAAAAAAATATGTATAACTTCAGTACAAAAATGTGTAACTTCAGTCATTAAATATATAACTTCAGTCATTATATAAAAACGAGATCTAAAAATAAAACATAGATTCAAAAGAAAAAAGAAAAATTAACATCAACACATAAAAAAACAAGATCTAATTTTTAAAAAAGTGTGTTACTTTAATCAGATCTGAAAAAAAAAAGACGATATAAATAATGTGTGTTACTTTAATAATATCAACAAGTGTAACCTTTAAGGTTATTTTGTGTTACTTTAATATATAATATGTGTTACTTTAATAATAAAAACAGATCTGAAAATTAAACAACAAAAAAAATAAGAAACTTTAACATAAACAACAACACAAGAACAACAACCACCACCACCTTGACCCCACACCAGCCCCACCCTCACCCCGACGCTGCCAACATAAGAGCAATGAGCAAGAGAAAAAAAAAAGTGTCGGTGGTGGTGGTATGTAGGTCGTCGGGAAGGAGGGAGGGAGGCCGGGAGCAAGGTGGAAGAAAGGTGGAGGGAGGGAGGCCGGGAGCAATGAGCAAGGTGGAAGAAAGGAGGGAGGACGGGAGGCCGGGAGGTAGTGGAGGAAGTAGTGGCGGGAGGCAGGGAGTGGCAAGGGACGAGGGAGGCCGGCGGTGGCAGGAGACGTGGGACGTCGGCGGTGGCAGGGGACGTGCGACGCCGGCGGTGGCAGGGTACATGTGGGCCAGCGGTTGCAGGGGACCTGTGGGCCGGGCCAGCGGTTGCAGGGGACCTGTGGGCCGGTGGTGAGGTGGTCGGCAGAGGCTATTGTGAGGAAGAAGAGAGGAGTTTTTTTTAGATCTAGGTTTTTGTTTTTGTTGGTTTTGGTGGTTGTTTGAATTTAGAGAGAAAAGAGGATTGTGTTTTAGAGAGAAGGAAGAGTATTTTTTTAGAGAGAAGGAGGGGTTGTTTTGAATGAATTGAATTGTGTGGAAAAAGTGTGTTAGAGGGATATATGTATTAGTGGGTTTGATTAGTGTGGATGTGAGAGAAGTGGATTAAACACCCACTAATGACCATTTTCTTGTTTTCATCTCAACCCTTCATTTCCAAGATCCAATGGCCTCTAAGAGGACTCATGGACTCACTCTTTTGGGATGGACTCTCTTGATCCTTTCTATATATATATATATATATATATATATATATATATATATAT
>JAIUZE010058572.1:962-113298 GCA_022085475.1 Heliosperma pusillum
AGCCATCCATGCAAGCAACCTGTTCATCCATGAAAAATATGAACGCCACAATCAGTGGGGAGTAACTCCGGGTTCTCCCAGCCATATCACATCAAACGTACATATAAGGAAATACAAAAGTAGAAGCATGCATATATAGATATACATGTGAGATACGATAACAATAGATAGGCAATTCAATATATAATGATAAGAGCATATAGAATATAAATCCGAATCCATCATGCGATACAAAGACTCGGGGAAGACACTCTTAGGCAACCGAATACGCTCACTAGGGCATGCATCTCACCGTTAGCGGTATAAGTTTGATAAGATTGAGACTCGACAAACAAACCATGCCAAGTCCTTCAATGATCAATCATATAATCATTCATGAAATCATCCATCCAAACACACCGACACAATGACGACATCTCTCACGGTAAATGAAACGCACTAGCACCGTGTACATGGCAAGTATGATTAACAGGCATCCACGGGATAAGACGTTTCCCTGAACGCATACACGATCTCATTTCGTATATGTGGACTAATTTCCTCCTGGTAGGACGACGATAATAATACGGTCCTAGTCTAAACCTGGCCAGACTCTCGGGATAAGACGTTTCCCGATTCGACATGTGGTAAGACGTTCCACATCCAAGACTCGATCAATCATAGACGCCGAGTACCCCAAATTCGGTCAACCTTCACGAAAGAGGCAGAAAAGAGGGTTACTCAAAGTGGGAACATACCAAAAACCGTCATCACCAAAAACGATTCAAGTTGTGGTACGAGGGTTACTCGATATCACGGCTCCTTCACCGGTACCTTACTTCAATGGGTAGTTATTTTGAGGAGACAAAATCTCCCCATATAAAACCCTTAGGAGCCGTGAGATGCAAAGGAAGGAAGAAAAATTCTAACCTAATTCATTCACTTGAGCCTCCATCTATCAGATACACACATCACAAAAAGAAAAAGTTAACAGTAACTCTTTCACAAAAAACACAAAACAAAAGGTTAACAGTAACTTTTGAAAACTTCTAGCAATTCAAGGGCATTTCTCATATAGTCTTGGGTGCAACGATTAGGAGGATATCTACCTTGATATCTCTGTTCTTTACGCCAATTGCTAGGACCAGAGGTTGATTTCTAAATCTTTACTCTTATTCTTGTTTTCGTTTATGACTAGTACAATCAAGTTATTACTTTTTCGTTATAATCCTATAATAATTGTATTGTGGTAATACCGATTTCCCACAATATGCATGTGTGTTTGTTGTGAACTCATATGTTGATTGTTGAGAATGTTGTAAAGGAGGGGTGAATTATGAGTATGATTATGATGGTATGATGTTATGTAACGAATAATATATGTATGAACGGAGGTGATTATGGCATAAGAATGTGTTTATTAGTGACAAGCATGATATACATGAAGTGCGTATGGATATGTAAATCATATATGAGTCGTAACATGCATGTATATATATGAGTAGTTAAATAAAGGTGATTACAAGCATGAGAATGTGATTTCAATTGTTGAACATGTCATGTATACGAATATTTATGGTTAAGTGGTGTAGTGGGGGCCGTATTTTGCATGACTTGACCGAGTAGGGCAGGGGAGTCAACCAAGTATAGGTTACTCGACCGAGTACCCTTGAAACTCGATCGAGTACTAAGGTCTGATGAAAATTTTGAAATAGTTTATTTGATAACTCGACCTAGTGTATAGTGACACTTGACCATGTATAGTGAATTCGACCAAGTGACCTTTTGGACTCGATCGAGTACATTTTCCTGTATATTTGGGGAGATACCGTTTTTGGGTTACTCGACCAAGCGTATATTGACACTCGACCGAGTGTGTGGGACTCGATCGAGTAAAAGACCTTATATATATAAGTTGGCTTATATGTTTCGTGTACTCAACCGAGTACATGTAGTACTCGATCGAGTGTACTTGACTCGGCCTAATGGCTTGATGCACTCGACCGAGTGTGTTTGTGACAGAACCGTAGTCCATTTTCAGTCGTTTGCTTCTGCTTACGTTTGCATTTCTTATTGAAGTTACCATGCCTGCAACAAGAGCTAGTGCGTCAACGGGAACCCATAAATTCAGTGCTGAAGAAGTAGCCAGATTAGTTTAGCAGAATGCGGCGCTTACCAACGCCTTTAAGAATGTGAGGAGGAATCGAGCGGTGGTAGTTGATGCTACTACCATAAGCACATATATTGCTCGTCACCGACCCACTACCTACGAGGGCACGGGTTCATCCCCTCTGTTAGATGACTGGCACCGGGAGATGAAGAGCTTATTCAAGGTCGTCAATTGTCATGAGACTCTATGTGTTAATCAAGCCGCGTTCTACCTGGGGGGTCACGCGAAAAAGTGGTTGTTTCGGGAGAGGCTAGCTATGAAGGAGTATTTTAATGAGAATAGGGAGGAGGTTATACCGTGGGGAGATTTTAAGGCTGAAATGAGGACCGAGTTTGTTCCTAAGCATGGGAGAGGGATGGTGAGGGCTGAGTTCGCCTGATTCCGGATGACTGAGGAGATGACCGTGACAGATTACTACAACAAGTTCATTGATTTGGCAAGCTATGCCAATGATATGCAGTAGAGTCAGAAGGCCTTATCTGACAATTTTCTTAAGGGATTGGTCTTTAGGGTCATCAACAATCTACCTATGGGAGTAGCTCCTTATCTTAAGTATGCTAATGAGAAAGGTGGGCAAGCAGAACGGTTGGCTGAGATGACGAAGGAGGCTAAGGATGCTATGGTTAATAAGAGGTAGTTAACTAGTGGGGGTGGAGGTAACTCTACCTACAAGAAGGGTAACTTTTCCCATACCAGATCCTACTCTGGTGGTGGTAGCTATAGAGGGGGACGTGCAATATGGAGGGTGCGATGGGAGTCACACGAGTGAGACTTCGGGATTGAGGTGTCATGGTTGTGGTGGTCTTGGCCACAAGAAATTTGTGTGTCCATCTTCAGGAGGGGGTGGGGGTTATCATCCTTCATTCTAGGGAAATTATTCTTAGAGGATGATAAGTAACCGGCCTCAGGGTTCATGGAATCGGCAGGGAAACCAGTGCGTGACTTGCGGTAGCTTTAACCGCAATAGAGGGAACTACCAGTGATTGAACAATAATGTGAACCAGAGTTTGGCATCAAAGACGGTGGCATCTGCTAGCACAATGCAGGGAGGAGGTTAGAAGAACATTTTAAAACTGTTAGTGATGGATAAGCAAGCAGCAGAAGAAGATGCTCAAGTGGTTACTGGTACTTTTCTTGTCAATCATGTTCCGTCTTTTATTCTATTTGATTCAGGGGCAACCCATTCTTTTGTTTCTAAGAGTCATGTTATGCTGTTGGGTCTTGAGGATAGTGAGTTCGTAAGGGATGAGGTAGACTTTCCTATTAATTTGTTTGAGTGTTGGTAGCCTTAGTTGTTTTAGTTGGTATTTGGTGATGGTAGTGAGTCAGGTTGGTCTTAATTGTTATTATGTGGTAATTTGGGTAAAGGTCAAAGAGTGTGGTTTTGGTAGTACAATGTTGTTATTTTGTCCTGTATTTTTGGAGTTTGAGTATGAGTTGTGATGTTCGACGACGAAGTTTGTTCTTGAGGAGGGAAGACTATAATACTCCTTATTTCTAAGTACCTTGTACTCAGTCGAGTAAGGTTCACTCGACCAAATGTCTTGTGTACTCGGTCTAGTAAGGTTGACTCGACCAAATGTCTTGTGTACTCGGTCGAGTAGAGTATATTTGGCCGAGTAGCGTTAGTGTGTCAGTTAGGCAGCCTTCTGCCTAGTTTGCACTCGGCTGACTGTGTGTTCACTCGAGCGAGCGCAGAGTACTCGACCGAGTGCTTATTGCACTTGACGGAGTGCACCGGTCTGTCAGGTTTTATCAGACGGTTTGATTAAAGGTAGTTAAGAGGTTTTAAAACATATTTTCATCCGTTTAGGTTTTATAATCAAACCCTAAGTATAGTAAACTCTCTCAAAACCTCTAATGAAACTTTATGCATCCCAAGCCGGATCCGATTTACTTCTTGTCTTGTTGATTTCATCGGTAAGTAATTCAATTTCATGGTTATTGTTATTTATAATTATTATGCATTGAAACCCAAATTGAAGTGGGGAAAAAGGGTTAGTATTTATTGTATGTTAATTGCATGTTTAGGGTGAGACTTCGTAGAGAAAGATTTCTAGTTTTTTAATTATGATTTGTTGCGGATTTGCTAAAAAGGTACGGTTTCCCTACTCAGTACTGTATATGTTAATCATTGTGATGAGATTTTTGTTATGATTTTTGTTGTTGATAATGGTTATTGTTGTGATGTCGATGGTTACTATTGTGATGATGGTGGAGTTTTGAGTTTGGAGTTTAGAGTGGTTAGTTGGTTACTATTTTGGTGGTTCGCCAAGAGACGGACCAAACCCCAGTTCGCCTCTCGTATATCTCCCACTGCAAGTGGGATATGCAGAATAATGTTCCGGGAATCTCACTGCGGTGAGATGAAAATTTTGATGTCCAGTGTTGCGGTCTGGAATCAATTGGTGGTTTGCAGGTCAGGGTGGTAGCTTGATGCTGCTGAGGTGACCGCTGCGGTGGGCCTTTGCTTTCTGCTACTTTTACGTTTACTTTTATTGTCCCGTACATTGATCGGCTTATACTGTATTGACCCCGTATAATTTTCAAAACGGATGTGATCTATTGGGGAATAATAAGCAGGTGATCAGCAGGTAATTCAATGAGCTTGTGCTGGGGGAATGATTGGGATCGCCGCTGTTGTGTCTTAGCTTCGGCAATGATGATTAGAGTCTTAGACAATACATTCATTGTCTTTATTTTATCAGTTTGAAACTGTTATGACGGTGTATCGTCTGGATTTGGAATGATGTAACTTGATTTAAACATTTCATTTAATAAGTATGTTATTTTATGGTCTATTTGATATGTACTATCTCGGGCAACCGAGATGGTAGCATCCTCATGTACTTTGGAGGTCTTGTAAGGCTCTTTCGTATATGGGGGTGTTATAACAACTTTGCCCTTATAGCTCTTGGTCTGTAAAAACAGGATGTGTCAGGATATATTTGTGTGTATGATGTGATTACCATGTTGATTGGTGAATTTGATATAGAGTGGTGATGAGATAGAAGTATCGAATATGATGATTTTAATATGAAGTGGTGATGAGATATGAGTATGACATGTGGTATATATATATATATATATATATATATATATATATATATATATGAAAGAAATGCATGATGAACATAAAAAGTATGCGTTTATGATGGCTTGATAGGTTTGTATGACTATATGTAGCTTTGTTCTGTACCTGGGGCCTTATAATGCATGATACGATTGACTGTGGCAGGGGACTCGACTGTGTAGACGGTACTCGACTGAGTATTCTTAGCACTCGACCGAGTGTGGGACTCTGATATTGTTAGGGAGCATTATATTTTGTGACTCGGCCGAGTATGGTGAGGGACTCAATAGAGTAAATAATACTCGACCAAGTACCCTTGGCACTCGATTGATGGTTGGGGTCGATATGTTTATGAGATACCTTTTTTTGTGACTCAATTGAGTGCAATGTGACAATCGACCGAGTGTGTCGAATTCGAAAGAGTGCCCTCTGGGACTCAATCGACTGAAAATCTCTGTATATCTTAGTTCGCTTCTGTGTGTTGGGCGAACTCGACCGAGTACATGTGGTACTCGATCGAGTAGGTTAGACTCGACCGAGTGTCTTTATGCACTCGACCGAGGGTTTGGGGGAGGACCCTCGTTCATTTTCGGTCGTAGGCTTGTGCTTACATTTCTGTTTCTTATTGAAGTTATCATGCCTGCAACAAGAGCTAGTGCGTTAACCGGAGCTACCGAATTTAAAGCGGAAGAGGTAATTAGCCTAGTGGAACAGAATGCGGCGCTAACCGAGGCCCTTAAGAATGTGGGTAGGAAAGAGAGGTGGTAATTAATGAAACTACTATAATTACAGCTATTTCCCGCCATCAACCCACTACCAATGAGGGTATCGGTGCACCTCATTAGTTAGATGACTGGCACCGTGAAATGGAGAGTGTCCTCGAGGTCGTCAAATGCCCGGATAATTTGTGTGTAGACCAAGCTGTGTTCTACCTGAGGGGTCAAGCAGGGAAGTGGTGGTTCCGCGAGAGAATGGCTATGAAGGAGTACTTCATCGAGAATGGGGAAGAGGCGATACCTTGGAGGGAGTTCAAGGCTGAGATGAGAACCGAATTCATGCCAGAGCATGTGAGGGGAAAGCTGAGGACCGATATCGAATCGTTCAGGATAACATAAGAGATGTCAGTGATGGACTCCTACAATAAGTTCACGGATTTGGCAACCTATGCCGATGATATGCAGTGGAGCCAGAAAGCTTTAGCTGATAAATTCCTGAACGAGTTGGTATTTAGGTTCATGAAAACACTACCTACTGAAGTAGCTGTCGGCCTTAATAAAGCCTATGAGAAAGCTGGGCAGGCAGAGCGGTTAGCTGAGATGACGAGGGAAGCGAAGGAGGCTATGGGTGTTAAGAGGAAGACGGTGAGTGATGGTGGATGTAACTCCACCTATAAGAGTGGTAAATTTTCTTAGACTAGATCCTACTCTTGAGGTGGCTACAAAGGGGGACATTAGCAGGGAGGGAATGATGGGCGTCCAACTAGTGAGACTTCTAGGATGAGGTGCCATAATTGTTGCGGCCTTGGCCACACGACGTTCATGTGTTCGACTTCGCATAGGGGTTAAGGTTATCAGCCTTCATATAAGAGGAGTTATTCTCATAGCATGGCAAGTAACCGACGTGCGGGCATGGAAACGGCAAGAAAACCAGAGTGTGAGTGGCAGTGGCTATAACCACAATGGAGGGAATTACCAGCGACCGAACAACAGTGGGAACTAGGAACCAGAGTTCGGCATCGAAGACTATGGGGTCAGCTAGAACAGTGCATGGTGGTGTTCAAAAGAACAGTGGCAAGTTGTTCATGATGGGCAAGCGGGTAGCAGAGGATGATTCGCAAGTTGTGACTGGTACTTTTCTCGTTAATCATGTTCTACCTTTTGTTCTGTTAGATTCAAGGGTAACCTAGTCTTTTGTGTCTAGGAGTCATGCCTTTTTGTTGGGGCTTAGGGAGAGTGAGTCTATAAAGGTTGAGGTATTTATACCGTCCGGGGAGTCTTTACCATGCTTGTTGTAAGCTGCTAAGGGAAGTATCAATGATTGTGTGGGAGGTAGACTTTCCTGTTAATGTATATGAATTTTTTTTAGATGGGTTTGAGATAATTGTCGGGATGGATTTTTTTTGGGTAAGTACAAGGCCAATATAGATTGCCATCAAAAGAAAGTGTCTTTAAGGGGTCCTAAGGGAGTTACAGTGTCGTACCGTGGGTTTATTTTAAAGCATAAGGTGACGTTGATCGCGTCAATTACCCTGATGTCGTACCTAAGGAAGGGCTATCCGATGATTTTTTGCCATATGAGAGATACGTGGATAGAAGAGCCAACAACAAAGGATATTGAGGTGGTGAATGAGTTTGTTGATGTCTATCCGGATGAAATGTCGGGATTACCTCCAAAGAGGGATGTTGATTTCAACTTGGAGTTGAAAACGGGTAGGGGACCAATTTCTTGAAAGTCCATAGAACTTAATTAGACTCCTTTAATTAGTTACTAAATTACTTGTTAATTTAGTGTTTAATGATCTATCTAACATGCATGCAAATATAAAGACAATATATATAAAGAAGAAATTTCGTCACATTGAAATGGAAATTAAATGGGCGCAACAAGAACCCCTTCTTGTTGTTCTTGAGCTATAATATAGATGATCCTCCAAAAAATCTTCAAAGTAGAAGATCTCCTTTATATTGCACCCAAGATTAACCCAAATAAACTTGAGTTATTACTAACCAGATAATAAGAAAAGTTACACTAATATTAGAATATACTACTACTATAATAATACTTAGTGAATATTAGTGTATGAGAGTTTTAGAAAAATGAGAGGATTTTAGTAAGATAAAACAAATAAGCAAGAATGAACAACACAAAATGAACAACCATATTGCCCTTTTATAGACAATATGTCCGGTCCATATAGGCCTCACAAGGCTCTTATTTTGCTTATTTTAATTCACATGCAAAGTGGTGGAGTGTAGTGTTGAGTGAAATGATTTTAGGTATACTATTCATGTCATAATCACATGTAACTTGTGAACATGAACAAAAGCAACCTTCATCACCTACACTACAACTATGACCGGCTACATGTGGCCTTATATGGTCCATTTTGATTTTTGATATTTGTCCCACAAATACTTATTAATCATATGCTTAATTATATTTTATAATTAAGTGTTAATTTGATAATTTAACAATTATATGACACAAATAAATAAATAATGTGTACTTAACATTTTAAGTGATATTTTACCATTATATCAATATATAATAGGTCCGACAATGCTTAGTTACTTTATTTTACAACTCTTTGTAACTATAATTAACTAATTAGCTCTACCTCAAAGTATATGTAAAACCTCAACTAATTTAGTTAACTAACGATTAATTACTAACTTGATCTTATTTAATCATATTAAAATAAGATATAAATTTATTAGTCAATTATCACATAATTGAAAAATAATCTTCATCGAATTTGAGTTCCTAACTTAATTTCTAAATATTAACTCTCGTATATATATATCAAATATATGTAAAGGACTTATCAAATGTATCATATACAAATAATTAGTTACTATTTTGATTTCATCCTATAGGTCTTACCGAAAGGGATCAGTTGATCACCGCCGTCATACGACAATAACATCAAACTCTAGTCAGCCAACCGTTATTTATTTACGTTAATCAACTGACTAATCATATATATATAGTCAATAAATATCCCAATTATATTCCTTAATGAGATTTATTATGTGGCGCACTATTGTGGAGGACACCTACTCCAACAATCTTCCAGTTGTCTGACACAAGTGTGCGTCACCAATTCTTTTTTCTCTTTATCACATCTCCCACTCAACGCAAGGTGTCTTTCAGGTCGCACTTGCGATTGATTACATCTAGAGTGGTTTTCTCGATAGGGAGAGTAACTGTCTGACTGGAAAATCTACCATAGATCTCTTTCCGAGAGTGACCAGGCATTTACAGCAACTACTCCTCGAGTGGCCTAAAGATGTTTGTAGCCAACGTGGGTGGACAATTCCTGTTTATTCATCTACTCTGTATGATGCAAATCACCATGACCCAGAAGATGTTCGTCGACCTCCTTTTACGGCACGACCTAGAACATCAACCAAAACCAATCGAAAACTGCACCGACTCAGATAAACGGTCGCCTATAGAAAGAATCGACTCATAGGAATAAGATAAAAAGCCCTGCCACGACCATGCATTAATTAATTGATTTAAGGGTCTCTACAAAGGTCACTGTCTGACAGAGTGTCATACAGTCTGTCTATGTAATCGACTAGTCATCATCATGACCCCATGGTGCTGAACCAACCATCGATCGACTTAGAATCTAGTCACTTCGAGACGTCGCCTCATTGAGTGACTAGGGACAAAATACTAAGTTCGTCCTATTCACATGAATAGGGTCCAACATTGTCTTACAATCTATTCGGATAAACAGAGTATTAAATTTAGTCAAACTAAATAAAAGAGTTTATAATAAAACTCGAATAATGAATACAATTATCATAAATGAAATAATTAAGACAACATTCAATTATTACATATTACATAATCTAAAGAAATTATGGTACTCTTCTCAATCCTATTGTGACGAGATGACCATCATGCTTAGCCTTTGATAAAGGCTTGGTTAAAGGACTAGCAATGTTATCATTTGTCCCAACCTTACAAATGTCAATTTCCTTTCTGTGCACGTAATCTCTAATTACATGATATTTCCTAAGTACATGTCTAGACTTATTACTAGACTTGGGCTCTTTTATTTAAAAGATAGCCCCACTGTTATAACAATAAATCATTGATAGGATCTTTGGCACTAGGGAATACCGCTAGTCCTTCCAAAAATTGTCGAATCCACACAGCTTCCTTTGCAGCTTAGACGCTACAAGGTACTCTACTTCTGTTGTAGAATCCGCGATAGCGCTTTGCTTGAAACTCTTCCAGCAAACAGCTCCTCCATTCATCATATAAGCATAGCCGGATTGGGATTTCATATCATCCTTATCTGTTTGGAAACTGGCGTCTGTGTAACCCTTTACACGTAACTCAGTCTCACCTCCAAACACTAAGAACAAATCCTTGGTCCTTCTCAAGTACTTAAGGATGTTCTTTACGGCTATCCTTTGACTCTCACCCGGATTTGCTTGGTAACGACTTGTCTTGCTCAAAGCATATGCAACATCGGGACGAGTGCACATCATACCATACATGATTGATCCAACAGCGGATGCGTAAGGGATCAATTTCATGCGTTCAATCTCCTCGGGTTTGGTAGGACACTCTGACTTGCTCAAAATAATCCCACTACCCATAGGAAGAAAGCCTCTCTTAGAGTCTTTCATGTTGAACCGATAAAGAATTTTATCAATATAAGTTTCTTGACTTAATGCTAGCAACCTTTTAGATCTATCCCTATAGATCCAGATACCTAAGATGCGCTGGGCCTCTCCTAAGTCTTTCATTTGGAAATGAATCCCTAGCCACTCCTTCACAGAAGTGAGCATTGGAATATCATTCACAATGAGTAGTATGTCATCTACATACAAGACTAGAAAAGTTACTTTACTCCCGCTAAATTTCATGTATAAACGATGATTCCAACTCCTGGATGCTTTTTTAAGACCATAGATAGATCTCTTAAGTTTGCATTGTGACAACCCTCGCGAATGCGGAAAATAAAACATACAAGCATGTGAATTATATAGCGGAAATACGGTATTTTAAAAACCTTTATACATGCAAGATTGAAAAATACGAGGAGTGTCAAAATATTACAAACTAAATAAAAATACCACAAGAGACGTAGTCTCTCAAAGTGATAACAAAAGACAAAGTTATTAACAACTATCTAAAATCGTCTAGGGGTGAATCTTCCAGGGACAACGCCCGCTAGCTCGGACCCGAACCCAAAATATCATAAGCAAAACGCCATCCAAATCAAGCAACCTATTCATCCATGAAATACATGAACACCACAGTCAGTGGGGAGTAACTCTGGGTTCTCCCAGCCATATCACATCAAACGTACATAAAAGGAAATACAAAAGTAGAAGCATGCATATATAGATATACATGTGAAATACTATAAGGATAAATAGGCAATTCAATATATAAGGATAAGAGCATATGGAATACAAATCCGGATCCATCATGTTATACAAAGACTCGGGGAAGACACTCTTAGGCAACCGAATACGGTCACTAGGGATTGAATCTCACCGTTAGCGGTATAAGTTTGATAAGATTGAGACTCGACAAACAAACCATGCCAAGTCATGCGATGATCACAATAAATCCATCATATTATCATCCATTCAAACGAACCAATACATTGACGATGCCAAGTCATGCAATGACCATGAATAATCAATCATGAAATCACGCATCCAAATACAACGACACAAAGACGACATCTCTCACGGTAAATGAAACGCACTAGCACCGTGTACATGGCAAGTATGATTAAAAGGCATCCACGAGATAAGATATTTCCCTGAACGCATACACGATTCAATTCGTTTCGTATATGTAGACTAATTTCCTCCGGTAGGACGACGATAATAATACGGTCCTAGTCTAAACCTGGCCAGACTCTCGGAATAACGTGTTCCGATTCGACATGCGATAAACGTTTCGCATCCAAGACTCGGTCAATCATAGACGCCGAGTACCCCAAATTCGGTCGACATTCGCGAAAAAGGCTGAAAAGAGCACAAGTCTCATAACAAGCGGTACGCTACATGCAAATAACACCACCTCGCAAGTACACATTATTTGACGGCCGGGTCGATCAACGCATAGCGTTCGTCTCCCAACAACGACGTCGTATGCCCACTAACACATGCAATGAAGCAGTAGGATACCTCCCCGTTCCGACATTCCAGCCTTACGAACGTGGAGGTAGCCAAGGGAATGAGAGTACAAAGCACATAACAAAATAGTGCTCAAACCGTATCATTTCTAAAAACCGACTCAAAGTGGGACATACCAAAAACCGTCACAAAATATGTGATACTAGCGAATGAAATATCATATACTCAAAACATTATTATTATAAGTCACTACGTAAAATTATACGATAAACGAATCATGCGAACTATTATAAATTACGAGTTTTAGAAATTATAAGAAAAATATGCAGTCGTGTTGCCGGCCGGTCAGTGGACAGGCGGCCGGTACCCCGGCTCGCGCATCAAGCCTAAACCAAAAATCACAAAAAAAGAGCAGCGTGTTCCAGGCCGGTACCCCGGCCAGAAGTACCTCTATACAAATATTCCAACATCGCTACTGATGTGTTCCCAGCCGGTGGGCAGACCGGCGGGCGGTCACCCGGCTGGGAGCACAACTCCACCCGTGAGCAACATACATCATTTCTATCATTTCCAATTCTCATAATTCACTTCTATTAACTATTAACAATCAATATTCATCATCAAAAATCATCAAATAACAACAATCATCATCCATAACATAAATCCTAAGCTTTCTAATCGTATTCTAAATACGAATTCTAACATATAAAGCATATAAACACGTAAATGATACCGAGTAACCCTTCACCGTTACCTTTATGCGTCTTTGTCGGGATCTTGGAGGTCACCACCTACAAATAGTTAATAAAAGATGAATTTGCTTCACCTTGAGAAAGACGGAAAGTTTGAAAAGCGAGAAAGACAGTAATTTTATTATCAATACGGATAGAGGAAGCTAAGAGGGGAAGAATAAGACGAACTTACGAGAATTTGAGCTAGAAACGAATGAGATATGCCGAATCTAAGCTTGGATGATTATGGAAGCTAGGTTTTTGGTTGATCTCTTAAGGAAGAAGCAAAAGTTGTGTTTGTGTGAATGAATTAGGTTAGGTGGTAGTATGAGGGAGTATAAGGGAAAAACTCAAAGACGACTTAAGACGGGTTTTACTTGAAATCTCGCAGAAATTCCAAATACGAACACGGAAATTCTAAATTTGACTCGGAAAATTAAATTCTAAATTAAAACTAAATTTCACTGAAAAGTATCCGTAAAATATTTTTACTAGAAAAATAGGGTACATTTGCGGGTGTTACAATCACCCCACCTTTTAAAAAGTTTCGTCCTCGAAACTTGAGAGTAGAAAAATAAAAGTATCAAGGATAAAAATCGGTTTTCAAAATTAATACGAAAAGTTTTATAAGGAAAATATTTATGAAACGAGGTTCATCTCGAAAATGGTTTAAGGATATTTTCACAAGTGCGAAACTTTGTTTACGGATTGCAGGAAGTGCCCGTCGCGAACGAGTACTCTAGTTATCCAAGTCTAAGCAATGTCGAAATAGTAAAATCAAAAATCAAAACGAGCGTTAGTAAGTGCATGACTAGTCACCAGACGTCTCCAATAACAAGTCTAAACACCCAACCAAACACAAAGTCAAAACTAAAAGCGAAATAATCTATTTTCTCCAAAAAGAGGATACAAAGTCCATCTTTAGACTACTTTGAAAAGTTAATTTAGAAATAAGACATGGAGATTTGAAGGTTTTCCCAAAGATAAAATCAAAATGAGAAGACATTACACGAACTTAGAGCGAACTCGCACATCGAAATCACAGTTCACGATACTAAGCGGTAAGCCCAACGAGCAAAATGGACAAAAATTGGGGAAGGATTAAAGAGTAGCGGTTTGAGTAAGGATCAATTTGAGGGAAAAGAAAGGAATGAACCACAATACTATCTTCCATCTATGACAATTCAAATGTCGATCGCAACTCGACATCGCTAACTCCACGAGTAAACTAGTCCTCAAGAGAGTGCAAATTATCCTCAACATTTTCAATCATCAGATTCCTACCAAAATATTTCATAATCATGAAACTTCGAGTAACAAATCCCAATTATTCAAATCCAATTAGAATCTTCTAAGTTCCATCGGCACAGTAGACTCCACAACTAACAACCCACATGAAAGATTCATTACGTACTATAACCTTCTTAGTTCCATAAAAAAACTCTTATTAGAAACCACTAACAATATATGTATATATAGGGAACATGATCGCTATCAATCACAAGGTAAAAGAGACTTACCATGAAATCCTTTGATCCAATTTATTCCAAAACTCATTATCCTAAAATATTAACAATGAACTTTCTCATCCTCGAAAGTCAAAACACAATCCACGCAACAAAACAAAATTGTCAAAGATCCAACTAGCCTCATCCCAAATCTCACGACAAGGAAAAATCCACAATCCATTATCGATTATTATAATTCTTTAATACGCCATAACATCCTTAATTCGATAATTATTACGCTCGAAGCCTCAAATATAAATAGTCACATTAACAAACTATGGTGGTTACTAATCCTCAAGATAGATGGGTTCACCATTCTAACTCTATAATCCATAACAACTGAGCACTCACTATTCAAAGCTTGCAACGAACATTTCTCAATCTCAAACTATGATTTCTTAAGAATAAAAGAGAATTACTAATTCCAAACCACAAATGACCATTCACTTGGCAATCAGACAACCATTCAAATCATCTAATTCATCTAAAACTCAAAATGAATCGATTTTCATTTATGACAATACTCCTCAAACTTTGGGTACCAACTCAATTACCCTAAAACAAAGCTGTTTTAGAATCCACCAATTAGAGACATCAAGTTCCCAAATGATATTTCAAGCAACCGATATAATACTCAACAACAACGAATATCATCTCGCTCAACTTGATTCCCAAAATAGCACTACACTAGCAAACTCAATAAATAAAGCCACCAAGACAGTACAATACCACCAAAAGATTCATCCTAAGGTTTAAATCCCAATCCTATTCATGTTCAAAATCAACACGAAGCTAGCTAACAACCCCAGCTATCTCACCAGAGGAAAGACAATGTCACCATGAAACTGGAAACGATAGAAAATTTCAAGGGAAACACGAACGCGATAAGATCGGACAAAAATTAGAGGGACGCTAGAGGTAGGGAGCCAAAAGCTAGATATTGGATAGATATAGCCATGAAGATAGCCAGGCAAAGGAAAAGATAAGAGAAAACATTTTCTTAGGAATCAGGTTTAGTAGGAACTTGCATGAAAGGAAATGGATAGGGAGAATGGTACGAGTAAAGATTTAAAGTTTATTCCACAAAACTTCTCGTTTAAAACATCGGGTGATAGCAAAACAACTCATCCCGATTACAAAGGTCTCTTACAAGGGACCATCGTACCACAAATCATCAAAGTAAGGTACACCTAGATTTAAAAAATCGATTACAACCCAATTCATCCATCCCTTCATATAACACAGATTCCCAATTGCGGAATTGCAACTCAAGCATAGTAACATTATCTCAACTCCAAAATTTGACACACTCCCAAAGGTTTCAAAACCGAAGAACTAATAAATACTCCCCTATACTAGGTAATATTCAAATCATATAGCCCACAAGTTCATTATTATCAAAGTACAACATCAATCAAACATCATCATTAACGTCCCAAGGTATTTCCATCATAGCTCACATCATCGAATCTCGCTCATATCTATAATCCTCAAGTAATATGGTTCAACTTACCGAAACCTTACTACTTCAAACGAGTCTCCGATACCATAAGATAAGATCATATCTTTAAATCCAAGAACTATAGCCAAATGCTTTTTCACCAAGCCTATACTCACAAACACACAATAGGAAACCACAAGACGTCACTTAACCTCAAAAGTATTTCGCACCTCAAGATATCATTCAAAGCTTCCTATTTACACCAATTAGACCTATCATAAACATGGTCTTCAAAACAATACTAAACTTCTAAGTCCAAAAGACTAAATTACTAAAGAGTTAAGAAGTCATAGCCAACTCATTCAACCTTACACCATCGAATATCATGAACTATTCACACATCAGTCATGGCAAGCATTTAGCATTAAAATCATCGAACTTATCTTACCACTCTTTCTTAGAGATACAACCAATCACCACTGTAGGGTGAATTTAGATCTACACCATTTTCCTCAAATCACAAATCCATTCTAACAACCACTAATATTCCACAAAGTTCAAAGTTCTTCCGACCAAGTATAATATACCACAAACAAATGGGTATGACATCCATAAAAATGTTACATGAGGAAGGTAAAGATACCAATGGTAAGATGGAGGAAACTATCAAAAGTAATTTCCAAGAGTCAACCAAGTTGGAAGAGAAAGAAGCACTTATATAGAAGGAAGAGATCATGATACAAACATTAAGGACGAGATAAATCATCAATGAGGAAGAAATACATTTCAATTAGGCTTGTCAATCTTCAATCTTTGGTAGAGGATACTTCTTCTAGGTAACACATGATCCACCTGAAGACGGTATATACAAACAAACATAACATCACTCAACACAATCAACAAACAAATTAGAACCTAACAAACATCAGGTACACCAAAGACTACCAACTTAGGTCCTTAAGTTTACCCATCTCTTATTGATTATATCAAGGTCAAGTAATTTAAGTTTAGGGTTCACGTGTGTGCGTCGGGAGCATTTAAGCTCTGATACCAACTGTGACAACCCTCACGAATGCGGAAAATAAAACATACAAGCATGTGAGTTATATAGCGGAAATACGGTATTTTAAAAACCTTTACACATGCAAGATTGAAAAATACGAGGAGTGTTAAAATATTACAAACTAAATAAAAATACCACAAGAGACGTAGTCTCTCAAAGTGATAACAAAAGACAAAGTTATTAACAACTATCTGAAATCATCTAGGGGTGAATCTTCCAGGGACAACGCCCGCTAGCTCACACCCGAACCCAAAATATCATAAGCAAAACGCCATCCAAATCAAGCAACCTGTTCATCCATGAAAAACATGAACGCCATAGTCAGTGGGGAGTAACTCCGGGTTCTCCCAGCCATATCACATCAAACGTACATAAAAGGAAATACAAAAGTAGAAGCATGCATATATATATATACATGTGAAATACGATAAGGATAAATAGGCAATTCAATATATAAGGATAAGAGCATATGGAATACAAATCCGGATCCATCATGCTATACAAAGACTCGGGGAAGACACTCTTAGGCAACCGAATACGCTCACTAGGGCTTGCATCTCACCGTTAGCGGTATAAGTTTGATAAGATTGAGACTCGACAAACAAACCATGTCAAGTCATGCGATGATCACAATAAATCCATCATATTATCATCCATTCAAACCGTATCATTTGTAAAAACCGACTCAAAGTGGGACATACCAAAAACCGTCACAAAACATGTGATACAAGCGAATGAAATATCATATACTCAAAACATTATTATTGTAATTCACTACGTAAAATTATACGATAAACGAATCATGCGAACTATTATAAATTACGAGTTTTAGAAATTATAAGAAAAATATGCAGCCGTGTTGCCGGCCGGTCAGTGGACCGGCGGCCGGTACCCCGGCTCGCGCATCAAGCCTAAACCAAAAATCACAAAAACAGAGCAGCGTGTTCCAGGCCGGTCTAGGGACCGGCGGCCGGTACCCCGGCCAGGAGCACCTCTATACAAATATTCCAACATCACTACTGATGTGTTCCCAGCCGGTGGGCAGACCGGCGGCCGGTCACCCGGCTGGGAGCACAACTCCACCCGTGAGCAACATACATCATTTCTATCATTTTCAATTCTCATAATTCACTTCTATTAACTATCAACAATCAATATTCATCATCAACAATCATCAAATAACAACAATCATCATCCATAACATAAATCCTAAGCTTTCTAATCGTATTCTAAATACGAGTTCTAACATATAAAGCATATAAACACGTAAATGATACCGAGTAACCCTTCACCGTTACCTTTATGCGTCTTTGTCGGGATCTTGGAGGTCACCACCTACAAATAGTTAATAAAAGATGAATTTACTTCCCCTTGAGAAAGACGGAAAGTTTGAAAAGCGAGAAAGACAGTAATTTTATTATCAATACGGATAGAGGAAGCTAAGAGGGGGAAGAATAAGACGAACTTACGAGAATTTGAGCGAGAAACGAATGAGATATGACGAATCTAAGCTTGGATGATTATGGAAGCTAGGTTTTTGGTTGATTTCTTAAGGAAGAAGCAAAAGTTGTGTTTGTGTGAGTGAATTAGGTTAGGTGGTAGTATGAGGGAGTATAAGGGAAAAAGTCAAGAAAAAGTCAAAGACGACTTAAGACAGGTTTTACTTGAAATCTCGCAGAAATTCCAAATACGAACTCGGAAATTCTAAATTCGACTCGGAAAATTAAAATCTAAATTAAAACTAAATTTCACTGAAAAGTATCCTTAAAATATTTTTACTAGAAAAATAGGGTACATTTGCGGGTGTTACATGCATACCTTGTTAGGGTTTGATGCATCCACAAAACCTTCAGGTTGTGTCATGTACACTTCCTCTTCTAGAATCCCATTCAAGAAGGAGGTTTTGACATCCATTTGGAAAATCTCATAATTATGAAATGCGGCAACCGCTAAGACAATCCTTATGAATCGAAGCATAGCGACTGGGGCGAAGGTTTGGTCATAGTGAAGACCATGAACTTAGGTGAAATCTTTTGCCACCAATCTAGCTTTGTAAACATAATTATGTTTATCTATGCCACTTTGGATCTTATAGATGCACTTACACTGAAGAGGTCTTACCTCCTTAGGTAAATCAACTAACTCTCATACTTGATTGTCGTACATAGAATCCATTTCGGATCGCATGGCTCCTAGCCATAGTTTTGAGTCGGGATTAGAAATGGCTGCTTTGTAGGTAGTAGGTTCGTTACTTTAAAAAAGTAATTATGCTTGACCTCCTAGGTTTCAAAGGAATTATGACCGTGTCAAATGAAGAGGGAACGTTTTGCTCTTTTTCCTCTACGTCCTTTTCGGTTTGTGGCTCTTGGACTTCGTCAAATTCAAATTTTCTCCCACTCTGTCTTTTAGAAATAAAATCATTTTCTAAAAAGACTGTATCACAAGACACAAACACTTTGTCCTCGTGTTTGTTGTAGAAGTGATAAGCACGTGTTTCCCTTGGATATCCTACAAACAGACATTTGTCAGATTTGGGTGCGAGTTTATCGTCATACTTATTCTTAACAAACGCCTCGCATCCCCAAATTCTCATCAACGACAAATAAGGGACTTTCCTTGTCCATATCTCATATGGAGTTTTGTTGGCCGCTTTAGTCGGGCTTCGATTTAGTGAAAATATTGCAGACAAGATAGCGAAACCCCTAAAATAAGCAGGAAGCTCTGTTAGACTCATCGTAGATCGAACCATATCTAATAAAGTTCGATTTTTCCTTTCGGACACACCATTTAATTGAGGTGTACTAGGAGGCGTAGTCCATTGTGATACTATACTAAAATATTTTAGGTGTGTGATTAGTCTAGTTTAGTAGGGGTTAATAAAGTTATTTTGATGATTAAATGATGGGTTAAGAAGTATATTTGGGGATTTTAGTGCTTATGTCTTGAGTGTTGGTTTGGTAATGGACTTGTGTGTTTTAATGGGGTAATTGGATTGATTTCTTGCTATGAGTGGAGAAGGGCTTCTTTAGAGGTTAGTATTGGGCTAAGGATGTCATGGGAGTGTTTATTCTGAAGCAAGTCAAAGCCCAAAACAATGAGTCAAAATGCATAAAAAAGAAGAAAAGGAGGCTGCGAGGAGCGGCTAGCTGCGTGGCGCGGCTACTAGCTAGCTGCGAGGAGAGGCTAGCTGCGTGGAGAGGCTGAGCATTGGATTCCGACGACTCTTCTAATTCCTCTTTAATTCAGCCATTATGCCCATACTTTATGAGGTTTTATGAGGTTTTATTAGGATTTATGAAGATGCTCTTTGAAGACCTATAAAAGGAGGGATTGTTGATCACTTTAGACACATCTTTTTCCATTTTTTTTAATCATCATAATACATAGAAAATACTTTCAATTTATAGTTTGTTTTAGTTATTTTGTATGGAAAGCTAAGTTCTACATCTTGGAACAAGTTCTTGAAGCCAAGTTAGTTTGAATTGTAAGACTCTTATTCTAATTCTATTTCATTTTTAGAGTATCAATTTTAGTTTGCATTATTGTTGGTTTGTTAATTATGCACCTAGAATGATCAACTAGTTGTCATTAGTTAATTAACCATTGCTAGATTAGATGAATGAATCTTTTGTTTGTTTATCTATTTCATTGTAGCAATTATAATTCATCAATTCGTATGCTTTCATCATCGTTGAGTTATAAAAGACTAAATTTGTATAAACCAAAGTGAAGCAACGCTTGTTTTCTTCATTCGTTTATCTTTGCTAAATTCCATCGCTTTAATCTACAATCTCGATACAATTGAGCGCTTGACTAAATTGACGATATTGTAAGGACTATTTGTTTACGCTTGTAACTAATAATCATTCATAAGTGGAATTAGAAGTCAACAACTTCATAGCAAAGTACTCAATATTGAAATAGAATAGAAGAGTCAATAATCAATTCATAACTTGTTGGTGGAAATTACTTGGTCCAAGAATCATTCTCATATTTGTTACACATTTTCAATTATTATACTATCTTATTAGTTCATTTCCTTTTTGTTTTAGTAGACTTAGAACATCAACATATCAAAACCCCTATTTAGTTACTTGCTTTTGCACACATTTAGTAAACAAAATACCTTCCTTGTGGGATCGACCTCTACTTACACTTACTATTAGTTTGCGTTTGTAGTAGTTAAAAATACTAATTTGGAGACTCGCGACAAGTCTAGCCAGTGTGAATCAAATTCATTGTTCAAGTATTCACCACCACGATTGGATCGTAGGGCTTTAATCTTTTTATTCAATTGGTTTTCTACTTCATTTTGAAATTCTTTGAATTTTTCAAACGCATCACGTTTGTGCCTCATCAAGTAGACATATCCATATCTACTCAAGTCGTCGGTAAAAGTAATGAAGTAGTGATAACCACCTGTAGCTTGGATAGTCATTGGACCGCACACGTTTATATGTATAAGGCCTAATACTTCACTTGCTCGTGTCCCTTTTCCCGTAAAAGGAGCACGAGTCATTTTGCCTAGAAGACAAGATTCGCATACACCATAATATTCTTAATCGAATGGTTTGAGTACTTTAGATGAAACAAGTCTCTTTATGCGTCGTTCCTTTATGTGCCCTAAACAACAATGCCAAAGGTATGATTGATTCGGTTCACCTGTTTTGAACTTCTTGTTTTCTATATGATAGACCTCTTTTGCAATATCTAGAACATAAATACCTCCAATAGAAATGGCCTCGCCATAAACCATTTCATTAAACGAAAAAGTACAACGATTGTCCTTAATACAAAAAGAAAAACCTTCCATGTCTAACAGGGAAATAGAGATAATGTTCTTGGTAAGAGTCGGTACATAATATAAATTATTTAAATATAACTCTAAAACATTAGGCAAAAGAAGAACGTAGGTGCCCATGGAAACTGAGGCTACCTTAGCTCTATTTCCCATGCGAAGGTCCACATCACCCTTGGCTAGTGCTTGCGCGTCCTTCAGCCCCTGTACACGATTACAAAGGTGAGAACCACAACCGGTATCAAATACCCAAGAAGATAGATGTACTAGCAAAGTTAATATCTACTCCTCCTATTCCATCTATTCTTCCCTATTTCCTATTTGGTCTATTCATGTTTTCTTCCCTATTTCCATTTATGGAGGTGGGGTTGTGTGTTTTGTGTGGTCCATATTTAATTGCATGTGGGGTATAGTGTTTTGTGTGGTCCAAATTCATTTCCTTAATTCTAGAGCTTAAATGAAAAGGGAAGAATACATAGAATAGGAGGGAGTATCATATAGAGTGATGAAAGAATTTTACCTGACGTTGTCACACAATCGTCTTTCTTGTCTTTCAAGTATTTAGGGCAATTGCGTTTCCAATGCCCTTTGACATTACAATAATAGCAATCCGCGTCCGCGTGTTTGTTGTCTTTGGGCTTGGGCTTCATAAAGACCTTGCCCTTTCCCTTGCCAATTTTCTTGAAAAGAGTCTTACACTTTCCTTTGTCCTTCTTAACTCCAAGGCTCATGTTCTTCAATTTCATTGAAAGAACATCCTTGGGTTCACTCCCACTAGCCTCCATGTCCCTCTACGCTTGGGTGAGGAGTGCATGGAGTTCATGGAAACTCTTTTCCATGCCATTCATGTTGTAGTTCACCCTAAATTGGGTGAATTTTGGTGTGAGTTAATGAAGGATTCTACCCACCACTAGGTCCTTTGGAATTTTGCACTTTAGACGATCTAAAGTGTCGGCGTGCTCAACCATTTTGAGCACGTGTGGGCTAACGTTTTGGCCTTTTTGGAGCTTAGCCTCAAAGAATTTCGTAGCCGCCTCTTATTGGAGAATTTTAGGGGCTTGCGAAAACATCGATGTTATCCTCGTGAATATCACATATGCATCGAGAGATATCAATTGGAGTTTGAGTTTGGGTGAGATTAATCAAATCAAAATATTCTTGACGTCATTTGCAACCTTCAAATAAATGTCATATTCGGCCGAACCGCCGCGGTCGATCTTGACCCGGCTTCGGTGGGGGGCTCTTCGACCAAGTAGCGAAGCAAGTTATCGGATATCGCGGCGCTCTTGATCTTACCCAAGGTTGCGTTGTTTGATTAAGTTGACATTTTGCGAATATGGTTACTACAACAAAAAGGAATATATAAACATTCATTGTTATGATAATTTACTTGAAATTTTTTTTAACAAGTTTAACATTTATATAATGACCCCTCACTAAATTATTCTTCTTTAAATGATTCCAAGACCCATCTTTAAATAAAAATAGTCATTGTATGCTATCTTTATCTAATAAATGGTAAGTCATTATTTAACTAATTATACCCTTAGAACTCTCTGTTGACGGATTTCAACTAAATTCATCTTCTAGTCCCAAGATAACGCTTATCTCGTTGAGTCCAATCCAATTTTAGCTTATGATCGTATCACCCAACTTACCCGAGGTAAAAAGAGACCCACGAGCTTGGTAGCCCTAATGAACACGGGATTCATAGGTGTTACTAATTGGTAAGGCTAATATCAATTTTTAAATATGTGAGAGATTTTGTCAATTTCGTTATTAATTCCATATAAGTGAACTAAGTCGGTGAATTGTGAATAACGTTGAATTGACAATAACGGAAAAATAAAATGCATGTGTGACGATTTTGGCATGAGCGGAAATAAAGCAAGCACCCAAGCAACGAAAAATCCTAGTATGGCCACCTAGCTAATAAAATTAACTAGATAATTACAAATTCGGAAACCAACTCCTTGGTCCCTTGCCTCTTCAATTTGAACGCCTTCCAAAAATGGCTTCGTCTTGAGGGAGTCACCAGTCTTCATAATAAATAATTACAAATAAACAAATATATAAATTATTATTAGACATTTATTCTAAAAATGAAACTATTATTTATTACAAACCGGCGATACGAGATCGCAATAAAAATTAAAACCATACCGTTAATCCCTTACATTACGGGTAATAGCGATTAAAAAACTAGTAGGTCATACTAGGTACAAAATTTGCATAAATTATTAAATAAATGACATTCATTCATTCAACCATAAATAAAATAAATTACTGCAAAATTCATACCAAAATCGCCCTAAACACATTCATGCTCATTGTAGCTCGATTTCACGGGATTTATTGATTTTTAACTATTAAAAATCTATATCAATATTTAAATCTCATTTAAATTCAAACTAACTATCTAAACTGTTTTAGAGCTCAAAATTAGTCCCTACTAATTTTTTTGATCATTAATTAGTTCGATTTGATTTTATTTGTTAAATATAACGGTTTAATCATAACTTTTATGAAATAAATCAAAAATAAAATATAAACATCTTAAAAATTTGAAACCAAAATTTTTTTACATTCTCGAACATTTCCAGGAACTCCAAAAATAAAAACATTTGCTTAAAAAATTTAAATTAATTTTATGAACAAATAACTTTGTATTTAACGGTTTGATAAAAAAAAACCCATTAAATATAGTACAACAGGGAAACAAAATTATGAAATTTCACCAAAATGATCAAAATCAGAATGTAAAATGTACCAAAAATTTTAATGACCAGAAAAGGACGTTTCAAGTTTATGAACATTATAATCTCATATTATCGATTTTTATCTTATAAAAATCAATAAACATGCAATAGTTAATTAAAAGTCACGAAATTTTACATACAGTATTTAAGACATGCATGTGAGATCATATTAAAAGTTTATGGCCATAATCTACATGAAACTATTTTTAGTTAACTTTTAACATCAAATATGCATATTAACTCGGTTTAAAATCAAAAAATCAAAGTAAATAGCAAAATAATCCCTAAAATCACAAAATTTGACCACAAACATTTTGAAGTCAGTAAGTGTACATGCACAATAAGATTTCGTTCAAATCATATTTTAACTCAAATTTTTGATTTATTAGTTATTTTATAACTTTAATAGAATATGTCCAAAATGAACATGCATGCTACAAGCTAGCTCTGATACCACATGAAAGTCCACAGACCTTAATTATACTCCTATAATTAATTACTAAATTACTTTTTAATTTAGTGTTTAATGATCTATGTAACATGCATGCAAATATAAAGACAATATATATAAAGAAGAAATTTCCTCACATTGAAATGGAAATTAAATGGGCACAACAAGAATTCCTTCTTGTTGTTCTTGAGCTATAATATAGATGATCCTCCAAAAAATATTCAAAGTAGAAGATTTCCTTTAAATTGCACCGAAAATTAACCCAAATAAACTTGACTTATTACTAACTAGATAATAAGAAAAGTTACTCTAGTATTACAATATACTACTACTATATTAATACTTAGTGAATATTAGTGTATGAGAGTTTTAGAAATATGAAAGGATTTTAGTGAGATAAAGCAAATAAGCAAAAATGAACAACACAAAATGAACAACCATATTGCCCTTTTATAGACAAAATGGTCGGTCCATATAGGCCTCACAAGGATCTTATTTTGCTTATTTTAATTCACATGCAAAGTGGTGGAGTGTACTGTTGAGTAAAATGATTTTGGGTATATTACTCATGTCATAATCACATGTGACTTGTGAGCATGAACAAAAGCAACCATCATCACCTACACTACTACTATGACCGGCCACATGTGTCCTTATATGGTCCATTTTGATTTTTGATATTTGTCACACAAATACTTATTAATCATATGCTTAATTATCTTATATAATTAAGTGTTAATTTGATCATATAACAATTATATGACACAAATAAATAAATAATATGTACTTAACATTTTAAGTGATATTTTACCATTATATCAATATATAATAGGTCCGACAATGCTTAGTTACTTTATTTTACAACTCTTTGTAACTATAATTAACTAATTAGCTATACCTCAAAATATATGTAAACCCTCAACTAATTTACTAAACTAAAGATTAATTACTAAACTTGATCTTATTTAATCATATTAAACTAAGATATAAATTTATTAGTCAAATATCGCATAACTGAAAAATAAGCTTAATCGAATTTGAGTTCCTAACTTAATTTCTAACTATTAACTCTCTTATATATATCAAATATATGCAAAGGTCTAATCAACTGTATCATATACAAATAATTAGTTACTATTTGGGTTTCATCCTATAGGTGTGACTGAAAGGTATCAGTTGATCACCGCCGTCATACGACAATAACGTCAAACTCTAGTCAGCCAACCGTTATTGATTTACGTTAATCAACTGACTAATCATATTTATATATTCAATAAATATTCCAATTATATTTCTTAATGGGATTTATTATGTGGCGCACTATTGTGGAGGACACGTACTCCAACATTATTTCTAAGGCTTCGTATCGCATGGGACCGAAGGAGCTTGAGAAGCTGAAGAAGGAGTTGAACGAGTTGCTAGATAAGGGGTATATTCGACCTAGTGTTTCACCATTGGGTGCGCCGATGCTGTTTGTGAAGAAGAAAGATGGCAGTTTGCGGTTATACGTTGATTACCTTAAACTTAACCATGTGACGGTGAATAATAGGTATCCATTGCCTAGAGTTGAGGATTTGTTTGATAAGTTGAGTGGAGATGGGGTTTTTTCGAAGATTGACTTGAGGTCGAGTTACCATCAGCTGAGGACAACGGATAGTGACATTTTGAAGACGGCTTTTCGCTCGAGGTATCGTCAATATGAGTATGTGGTGACATAAGAAAAAGTGTCACCGACTGCTTTATATGAAAGAATGTCATAAAGGTTATAAGTCTTAGAATGAATGAGGGTTCCGGTGGAAGAGACTTATTTGTATCTGATTTCGGGTGTCCTGTTATAAGGGCGCCGTGACTTGTTGCTACCTAAAAGCATTAATTCCACGCATATTTTAAGGCTCTGGGTTGAATAATGCACCAGCGGTATTCATGGATCTAATGAACCGGATCTTCAGTTCTATCTTGTGGATACGTTTGTGGTGATTTTCATTGCTGATATCCTAGTATATTCTAAGACTAAAGAGGAGCATTTGGAGCACTTGAGGATTGTTTTGCAGATTGTAAGGGACAACAAGCTCTATGCTAAGTTGTTAAAGTGCGAATTCTTGCTAGGGAAGGTGGCATTCTTAGAGCATATTATTTCACAGGAAAAGGGTGATGGTTGATCCGGGCAAGAGGGAGGCATTGTCTAACTGGGAGGCCCTAAAGAATATAGTGAGGTGAGGAGCTTCTTGGGTTCAGCTGTATTTACATGAGGTTCGTGAAGAACTTTTCAAGGATTTCTAGACCTATGACGACGTTGATGAAGAAGAAGAACAAGTTTTTTTGGGTGGAGAACTGTGAGACGGCGTTCTAAACATTAAAGGAGCGTTTGACCACGGCTTCTGTCTTAGCATTGCTTGATAGGAGTGATAATTTTGAGGTGTATACCGATGCGTCAAAGTATGGATTGGGATCTATTTTAATGTAGAATAGAAAGGTTATAGCTTATGCTTCAAGCCAGCTGAAGATTTATGAAAAGAATTACCCTACTCATGACTTAGAATTAGGTACTGTGGTGTTTGCTTTGAAAATTTGGAGACATAATATGTATCAAGCTACCTTTAAAATGTTTCAGACCACAAGAGTTTGAAGTACATCTACACCTAGAAAGAGTTGAACATGAGGTAGCGGCGGTGGATGGAGTTGATTGGTGACTACGACATGGAGATCTTCTGCTAATGTCGTAGCAGATGCTTTGAACCGGATAAGTGTGCATTCCGTATGCACTGTGATGGCCTTGATGCGATTGAGGGACAAGGTAGCAAAGATGAGTATTCATGTGATTAGAAAAAGGGAAGCTACTAGTGATATGATGATCGAGCCAAGAGTGTATGATGACATTCAGAGCAGGCAATTGGAGTATCCTAAGATTCAGTTGTGGAAGAAAGGGGAGAGGAGAGTACTACTTCCTAGGTTTTCGATTCATGCAGATGGAAGTGTCAGATTTAAGGGTCGATGGTGTGTGCCAAATGATCTTGAGTTGAGGAAGGTTATTTTGACTAAGGTTCACTGTAGTCCATATTCGGTTCACCCGGGTTAGGATAAGTTATATAAAGATTTAAAGAAGACGTTTTGGTGGCCGTGGATGAAGAAGGATGTGGTTGTTTTTGTGGCGAGGTGCTTGACCTGTCAACGAGTTAAAGGGGAGTAGCAAAGACCGCAAGATAAGATTTAGTCTCTTGAGGTTCCAAAGTGAAAATAGGACTCTGTATCCATGGATTTTGTGGTGGGACTTCCGAGATCGCAGAAGTGAAATAATATGGTTTGGGTGATCGTGGATCAGTTAACCAAGTTAGTTCATTTTATTTCTATGAAGGATACTTGGAGCAAGATTGAGTTGGCATTGGATTATAGAAAGCATGTGGTCAACCTGCAGGGCGTGCCAAGTAACATTGTGTCTGATCGTGATGCAAGGTTCATTTCTCATTTTTTGAAGGAACTGCAAGAGCTTACGGGGAAAACATTGAAGATGAGTATAGCTGTTCATCCTGCGACAGATGGCCAGATGGAGAGAACGATCAATACCTTGGACGACATGTTGAGGGCTGGTGTATTATCTTTTAGTGGGAGATGAGAGGATAAGCTGGGTCTGATAGAGGTTTCATACAACAACATTTATCATGTGAGTATTAGGATGACACAGTTTGAGGCATTGTATGGGGGGAGATGTAGAAGTCCAGTTTGTTGGTATGATAGCTCTGAGACCGTGGTTTTAGGACCACAGATGGTTCAGGACATGATTGAGCGAGTGAAGGTAATTGGCCAGAAGATGAAAGCAGTGCAGGATCACCAGAAGAGTTATGCAAATGTACATCGTGGAGACATTGAGTTCCATGTGGATGACAAAGTTCTTTTAAAAGTATCACCTATGCGTGGGGTGATGAGACTTGGCTAGAGGGGCAAGTCGAGCCATCAGTTTATTGGTCCTTGTGAGATTTTGGATCACATTCGAGAGGTAGCTTACCGTCTAGCCTTGCCACCTACTCTTGATCGGGTCTATAATGTGTTTCATGTATCGCAACTGCAAAAGTATGTGAGTGACCCGTCTCATGTCCTCGAGGCTGAGACTATTGAGCTGGATGAGGCAATTACATATGTTGAGGTACCTAAAGAGATTTTAGATCGTGAGGTGCGCAAGACAAGGAATAGAAGGACGATCCTATTGAAGATGTTATGGTCTAACCCTTACGTGGAAGAGGCGACTTGGGAGCCTGAAGATGCAATGAGGGAGCGGTACCCACATCTTTTTTAGCAAGTATGTTTCGTTACAGAGATGTAACCTTGTTCTTTAATGGGGGAAGGAGACGATCACACTATGTTTTTGCTGTTTTAGTTAGCATTTTGGTAAGTATTTTGGTAAGTTGTAGTAAATGTTGTTGTGGTAGGTGTATACCATGGTCTCGGGATGTGGGAGTTTAGTTTTTTTTTGTTGTTGTTTTATGTGATAGGCTTGTGTTGCGTTTTGGGTACTCCGTGTTTCTGACTAGCTTGTATTAGGTCGAGTACGGGTCACTCGACCGAGTGGTATGGGTACTTGGACGAGTAGGGCGCATTCGTCCGAGTGAGGTTAGTGTGTCGGTTAAGAGCCTTCTACCTATATGGCCCTCGGCCGAGTTTAGTGTGCACTCGACCGAGTACACCGGTTTGCGGATTGTATCATGAGGGTTTGATTAAAGATAATTAAGAGGCATAAAGTTATTACGTCAGAGTAATACTTCATAATCAACCCTAAAATTCTTCTAAACTCTGTCAAAACCTCTTTATCATCTCAAGGCTCAGATTTGATTGCATCTCGTCATCTGTATCGATACTATTGGTTAATCTGTTTTAATTTTTAATAATCATGTTAGGTAGTGTAAAACCCTATATGAATTGTGGAACCATGGGGATTTGATAATTATTGATTGAATTAATGATTGATTGTTTAGGAGGATACTTTGTAGAGGAACACTTTTGATTATAATTGAAAATTGCTTGCAAAATATCTTACAGGTAGGGTTTTCTTACTCTGTACTTTTGTATGTTGTTCAATATGATAAGATTGTTGTTGTTTGTTGGTGTTAGTGATTGTGACTGTTATGATGATGATTATGGTGTTCGGGGATTTATAGTTTGGGTGGTTACTTGATTACTATTTTGGTGATTCGACAGGAAACAGACCAAATCCCGAGTTCGCCTCTCGTGGATCTCCCGCCACGAGCGGGATGTGCACATTAATGTTCCGGGACTCTCGCTTTGGTTTTAGAGAAGTTCAATGTCCAGTGTTGCAGTCTGCCATCAATAGGTGGTTTGGCAGGTCAGGCCTGCATCCTGATGCTACTGTAGTTGCCGCTGCGGTTGGCCTCGGTTACTGTTACTTGATGGTGTTGTTGGTGGTGACTGATGGTTTCATTATGTTTTGATTATTATCTTATGCGTTGAACGATGTATGATGGTACTGACCTCGTTAGTGTCATCAACCACTGCTGTGATCTATTAGGGAATGGTGAGCATGTGTCTAGCAGGTATTTGATTGAGCTCGCATTGGGGATTGGATGGAATCGTCGCTAACGAGTCTTAGTTTCCGCTGCCACTTAGATTGCCTTAGAATTTTACCTTATTATTGTTACTTTGGAAAATTGTTATTTGAGACAGGCTCAATTGGTTTGGAACGATGTAACTTTGATTTATTTCCACTTTGATTTAATAAGTACTGTTTCGCTATTGCCTGTTTGATATATACTACCTCGAGCAACCGAGATGGTACTAGCCCGGTTTACTAAGGAGCTCACGTAAGGCTCTTTGGTAGATAAGGTGTTACAGCGGGTCGTAAATACTCGATCGAGTATTACTATACTCGATCGTGTGTTTTATTATCTCAAAGTTTTCGATAACTTTCTTAATTTGGTTTATTTTGTAGTATAAATAGGAAACTCGTCTATTATAATTAGTTAAGCTTTATTTTACGGAGAAAATCTTCAAAAGCTTTAGATTTATTATTATTTCTATTGGATTGATTCATCAAGATTATTGCTTTAATTCATATTTGTATTCGGTATTTACGAATCTTCTTTATTGTTCAATTCAATTATAATTAACTTTTCAATTACTTCATTTTTCATGTTTTATATGTTATTAGATATGTTGAAATTCATCATTGTTGTTGTTAACTTGATTCTTATGAGTAGCCTTTAATCTAGGGTTAAAGGGGATCTAGGTTGTTAGAAGGGAGATTACTTGATTAATTGTTAGTTTAATCATACGATTGTGTTTTGATTGTTGTTATAATTTAGTATATTGGTTTTGGTCTGAATTAATTAAATAGTATCGCATATTAGGATTATCACCGACTGGGTTAAGACTAATATAGGCTACGCAATCGAATAGCATAAGTTTAATGATAACGACCACATGTTAAACTTAGATATAAATAGCATAACTGAGTCGACCGATCTTATGACCTTAGACAATTAGACTGACCATTTAATTGATTAAATTCCTTACCCAGATAACATTCTATTGAACCTGATCCCTAGACCTTTTAATCTTATCTAATTAATCTTTTACTTTATTGCAATTAGTTATAGCTAATCAAATCAATCCTCAACAACTTTATACCTTTAAGGCAGACTTAAATATTAACAAATAGACTTTTACCGCCTCTCTGTGCATTCGATACCCTATTTACTGATGACTGTTAGTTAGCATTGAGTTAGGAAAACTTTAATTTAGGGGACACGACATTACCCTTATCAATTTTGGTGCCGTTTCTGGGGAGGCAAAATTTTCTTTTTGTTTTTAATTTAAATTGTCTTTATGTCTCAAGTAACTTTAATTCCTTGAGACCGTTCTTATCCTTTTCTTTAGTGTTCGTGTATGACCCAGTCTCTCAGGTCCATGCTCGTACCATTTGATATCGAACCAAAAAAGACTTTCTGTGCTAGATGAAACTTTTAGAAGAAAATACATCAAGGCGAAGACTTGAGTACGCTTTATTTCATCTACGCCGAGTTTAATTTGTTGCATTAAATCAGTCCTTAGAAGAGGATACTTCTACTTCTGCCATTTTTACGATCTTGCCTACTTTAGCCAGCCATTCAGAGCCCACCCTTCACTCCATTGCCAAAGGATTTAAGCTCCCTACCACAGATAATGGTACTTTTGAAATTTGCCCATCTTATATCATTTTGGTGGAGTGAAGCATGTTTTCACGGGGAGCTATTGAGGATCCTGCAAAACACATGGAAAATTTCATCGAGTATTTTTGCTTCATACCGCTATCAGCTGGAGTAATACAAGACCAAGTTAAGCAGGTACCTTTTACGTTTTCTCTATGGGATGGAGTTGCAGATTGAGTACAAGATTTGGATATGGAGGCGCGTGATATTATTAATTGGAATTCTTTGGCTCTTGCTTTCTACAAGAGGTATTTCCCACACAAAAGACTAACGCCAAAGAAGCCAGATTACAAGTTTTAAACAAGGCCCCACTGGAGACCTTACTGAGGCATGGGTCCGTTTCAAGAGGCTAGTCTATTATGTACTTGCATCATGGTTTTGATACTTGGTTCCTTTGCAATCAGTTTTATTATTGGTTGTTTTACGATCATTGAGCTTTACTTGATTCTTTTGCTACTGGGAGGTTTCAAAAAAACACCAATGATGCCAAATTGCCGAATTGAAAACTTCATAGTCTGTAGGATATAAGCAAACAGTTCATGCCATGGTTCATCAAGAGATAAACTGTGAGAGATGTGGTACCGCGGGACATGATGCGGTTGAGTGTATGAGTACGGGTATGTAAGTATTTGTTTTTTTAATATTTTAAGCAAGTCAATTCGCACTCTAATTTATATAATTAGAGGACAAGGGAGCATCCAAAATTCAACTATCGAAGTAAAAATGTTTTGCATCCTACTCCACCACCGCTTCAGCAACAAGGTTCATCATTTGTGATTCGTCATAATCGTTATTCCCAAGGCAATTCCAACCGTAAAACCAGAAGGCAAAAACTTTCAAAAAGTTCAACCTCAAGCACCTCCAAATAATGATATGGCGTAATAGAAATCCATGTTGCAACAAAGCCTCATCATCCAAAAAAAGCAAGAAGTCCAAATCTCTCAATTACTAGCTCACAACAAGATAGTGGATACTCAAATGCTCAATTGGCATGTGAAAAGGGCAAGTCAAAATCCAAAAGGCAGCCGGAAAAAAATCCCTCCGCAAGGACAACCCCCACATTAACAAGCAAATTCTATAACATTAAGGAGTGGGACCCAATATAAGAGCTCGGAAATGCCGAGCCAAGTTGATACAGGTAAGAGTGGCATAGGGACGACTGTCGAAGAAAGGTTTCTTAGTCTTGAAACACTCGATCGAATGCCCCTATACTTGATTGAGTGTCTATCACTAAAGACGGAAATAATACGGTCTTAAGGACACTAGATCGAGTGAATCCAATACTCGATCGAGTGTCCACTTCTGATGGAGGAAATTCTACCGTCTTTGGATCACTCGATCGAGTGAACCCAGAACTTGATCGAGTGACGCCACTGATGGTTGGCACATTAATGTAGAGAACAAGAATAAATAAGCCAAGCCCATTAAAATTGTTATTCCTTTTCCTTAACGACAACTTAAATCTCAGCTAGATCAATAATTTGGGAGGTTTATGGAAGCAGTCAAAAATTTACAAGTGAGTGTACCTTTTACGAAATTAATCACATAAGTGCCGTTTAATACAAAGTTTATGATTAAGGACATATTGACGAGGAAGCGGTCCTTTAATTAAGTAGAGATGGTTGCATTTACTGAGAACTGCAGTGCCTCCCATTCCTTGTAATATTGGTCGTTTAACTATTGATTAAGCCCTCCGCGACTTGGGGGCTAGTGTTAGTGTATTGCCATTTTCTATATGTCAAAAGTTAAATACTGGTCAACTTAATATTATCACTATGACCTTACAAATGGCTGACCGCTTTATTAAACACCCTTTATGGTTTTTAGATGACGTGCCAGTTAGAGTAGGGAATTTTTTTATTCCAGTTGACATGGCTAAGTACAGCCAAATTCCTATCATCTTGGGACAACCATTTCTTCACACAACGGGGGCGATCATTGATGTTAAGAATGGGAGGCTTACACTACCGGTAGGGGATGACACAATTATATTCAATCTGGATAATACTATGAAAGAACCCATGTTTGAGGAGACGTGTCATAGGATCAATGTTGTAGATATGACTATTGATGAATGTCTTGTTTTGTGTTTTAATAGGGAACTAGCTGATAGGAATTGCTAACATGAGAAGAATGCAAGCTACATAAGGTTTATAGCTTAAATCCCCCCCTAAGGCTACCGAGGTAAATAAACATGAACTTAAGCCCATCCCCTCTCATCCTCAAGTATATTTTTCTTGATTCCCAAGAGATGTATTTTGTGATTGTTGGTGTTAGCCTATCTGAAAGCCAACTTTCTTATTTCTTGGGTGGTTTTAAAAAGATATAAAAAGGTTATAGGCTATAGCATTAACGATTTACAAGGTATTAGTCCTGACTTTTCTATATACCATATGCACTTAGAGGAGGATCATAAGCCTTGTACGAAAGATCAACGCCGTTGAACCCCACCATGCAAGAGGTAGTTAGACAAAAGGTACATAAAGTATTAGATAATGGGATCATATACTCTATTTCTGGCTCAAAGTGAGCCAGTGATGTTATGGTAGTCCCTAACATAGGATGGACTACAGCGTCACTAATGAGAAAAATGAGCCCATATCTACTAGACTAGTGACAGGGTATAGAGGATGTATATCGATTATATGCAGCTTAATGTAGCTTCCAAAACACTATATCGAACAAATGTTAAAGCGTCTAGCGTGTCATAAATATTTTTGTTATCTAGAAGACAACTCAGAATTCTTTTAGATCCCCATTCATCCTAATGATTAGGAAAAGACTACCTTCACATGCCCTTATATTGTCTTTGCTTATCAAAGAATGCCTTTTGGGTTATGTTATGTGTTGGAGTAAGTGTCCTCCACAATAGTGCATTTATATAATAAATCTCATTTGAAATATACGTGGCATGATTAGTATATTTTGATATTCCACATCAGTTGATTAACGTAAATCGGTAACGCTTGGCTGAGTAGAGTTTGACGTTATTGTCGTATGACGGCGGTAATCAACTGATCCCTTTAGGTCACACCTATAGGATGAGACCCAAATAGAATACTAATTATTTGAATGCGATACAGTTTAATTAGAGCATTACATATATTTGATATGTACGTTTAGCTACGAGAGTTATTTATTGGAAATTGAGTTAGGAACTCATTCCACTTAAATTTATTAGTCAATTATACGATAACTGACTGAATAAATTTTACGTCTTATTTTAATACAATTAAATAAGATTTAATTTAATGATTAATCGTTAATTCATTAAATTAGTTGAGGTTATGCATATATTTTGAGGTAGAGGTAATTAGTTAATTATATTTACAAAGAGTTGTAAAATAAATTAACTGGGCATTGTGGGATCTATTATATATTGATATAATGGTAAAATATCACTTAAAAGTTAAGTACATATTGTTTATTAATTTGAGTCGTATAATTGTTATATGATCAAATTGACACTTAATTATACAAGATAATTAAGCATATGCTTAATAAGTATTTGTGGGACAAATATCAAAAATGAAAATGGTCCATAATGGACATTTGATGGCCGGTCATGACATGTGAAGAAGAGAATGATCATTGTTCTTTTCTTACACAATACTCCATTTTGATTGTGACATGACTTTTATGCTTTAATCATCAATACATTACCTACACTCTACCATCTTGCACAAAGAATAAATTGAGCAAAATGGAGCCCTCTTGGAGCTCATGAGTGCCGGCCTTATTGGCCTTAAATAGAACAAAAGTTGTTCATTTTTGGACTACTTCATTATGCTTATTTTCTTCTTCTTTCTAAAATCTCCAACTTCTCTCTAAAACTCACATGCAAACTAATATTCATACCATATTACTAGTGTAGTAATACAATAATATTAGTAGTATTTATCTTACTTATTATCTAGTTAATAATAAGATGAGATTATTTGGGTTTAATCTTGGGTGCAACTAGAAGGAGACCTTCTACTTTGGAGGTTGTTTTATGGAGGATCATCTATTAATTTCATGTTCAAGAACAATAAGAAGGAGTTCTTATTGTGCCCATATTGAACCGAAAATTCTCAATGTAAGGATGTTTTCGTCTTATCTTTTCTTTTATGCTTTTCTATTTGCATGCATGATAACTAGATCCTAAATCATTAAGTTAATGTAATTTAATGAACTAATTAGAGGAGTCTAATTAGAGGTCTAGGACTTTCATGTGGTATCAGAGCTCAATTGGTACATGCATGTCGATTTTAAGCATTAAAATCGAGTTATACGATAACTTGGGTAAAATTGAAAATTTGTGTTAAACATTGGTTTGCACGAAATTTTTGATTTTCATGCATACCTACTGACCTCAAAATGGTTGTGGTCAAATTTGGTGATTTTAGGGATTAATTTGCTATTTATTTTGATTTATGGCCTTTAAATCATGTTAATATGTATATTTTATGTTAAAAGTTAACTAAAAATAGTTTCTTGTTGATTCTGGTCATAAAATTTTTATATGACCTCACATACATGTTGTAAATACTGTATGTAAAATATCGTGACTTTTTATTAAGTTTTGCATGATGATTGATTTTTATAAGATAAAAGTCAATAAAGTGAGATTATTATGATCATAAAATTGAAACGTCCTTTTCTCGTCTTGAAATTTTTTGGTACATTTTATTATTTGATTTATAACATCTTGGTAAAACTGTATAAGTTTTTTCACTATTCTACTATATTTAATTGTTTTTATTTGATAAAACCGTTGAATACTATGTTATTTATTCATAAAATTTATTCAAAAATTTTGGGCAAATTTTTATATTTTTAGGATGTTCCTGAAAATATCTTCCAGAATGTACAAAATTTTTGGTTTCAAATTTTTAGGATTTTTATATTTTATTTTGGGTTTACTACATAAATGTTATGATTAAACCTCTATATTTAGCAAATACGATCAATTCGAACTAATTAAATACAAAAAAAGTTAGTAGGGACTCGTTTTGAGTTCTAAATCAGTTTAGATAATTAGTTTGAGCTTAAATACGATTTAAGTGTTGATTATTGATTTTTAATGGGTAAAAATCGATAAAATCCATAAAACCGAGCCAGAATGAGCATGATAAGTGTTAAGGGCGATTTTGGCATGATTTTTACAACATTTTATTTATGTTTTTATTTTTGAATGAATGAATGTCATTTATTTAATTTTTAATGCAAGTTGTACCTAGTATGGCCTAGATTATTATAATCGGTATTACCCGTAATGTAAGGGAATATCGATTCGGTTGTAATTTTATTTGCGATCTCGTATCATTGTTTGTAATAATTTAATTTCATTTTTAGATCAAATGTATAATAGGAATTTTATTTGTATCTTTTTTGTAATTAATTATTATAAAGACGGAGATTCCCGAAGTCGGTGTTCCAAAAGACGGTGCCATGAAGAAGCAAGGGGCCAAGGAGTTGGTTTCCGATTTTGTAATCTACTAGTTAATTAGATTAGCTAGGTGGCCATACTAGGATTTATTATTTGCTTGCTTTATTTTTCCGCTCATGCCAAAATCGCCAACATGCATATTTATTTCTCGATTGTCAATTCAAAGTTATTCAAAATTCACCGACTTAGTTCGCTTATAGGGAATTAATAACAAAATTTACAAGACCTCTCACATGACTTAAAAAAAAAATTGAGATTTAGCCTTACCAATTGAAGCACCTATGAACCCCGTGTTCATTAGGACTACCACGCTCGTGGGTCGCTTTTTAACTCGGGTTAGTATGGTAATGCGATCACAAGCCAAAATTGGATTGGACTCAACGAGATAAGCGTTATCTTGGGACTAGGAGATGGATTTAGTTGAAATCCGTCAACCAAGAGTTCTAAGTGTATAATTAGTCAAGTATTGACTTACCATTTTTAGATAAAGGTAGCATGCGATGACTATTTTTTTCTAAAGATGGGTCTTGGAATCACTTATATAATTTCATGAGGGGTCATTATATGAGTGACTTGTTTAAAATTGTTTTACAAGTAAATAATATTTAAGCGATGAATGTTTATTTTCCGTTGAGATTTATTTTATACGCGCAAATGACAAATATTTTATCCTTCTATGAACTTGTAAATCCGTTCAATCGTGGAAAGGGTTTCCATTATTTTATACGGTAGCATTTTGATTGCAATCTCCGTTTAAAACACCGTAGCTAATGACAAAATGAATTTTTCTTTTTGATCCTCATATTCACCATTGCAAATGTCTCTTATGAAGAGTATATGAATAAGTCACACTTAGTCAAAAACGTTTTGATTATTAGTGACATCTTCTTATAACAATGGTACATCAATTTTTTGCTCCAACGGATATATTTTTATTTTTGGGTATGTCGTCGTAATGCTCCTTATCGAGGCTTACCTCAAAAGAGGCCAAATCAGTTGGGACGACTAGATTAATCGATTTATTTGAAATCGTGAAAAACCAAATACCGTAGTCACTTCATGAAAAGTTTATCCTTTTGAAGGAAAACCATGAATGAAATGAAGAATAGTCTTCACAATAATTCTAATACACTTGTCTGAGTAGAGATTCATGAAAGTGAGTGGCAGCGCTAAGAATGATGTTTATATTCTTAATTGTTAAGACGAGGTTCAAAAGTAGGTTGACACGAGTTTGGCACAAGGCAAGGGAAAAAGGCAAGACTATTTTGAATAGTAAAGTAAAAACCCAAGCAAGGTGTCGAACCCAACTTTTGACGATTCTATTTTACAGTGTATGACACAAGAAAAGAATCTGCCCCAAGTTTTCTAAAGAGTTAGAAATTGGGTGTACTATTTTCACCCATAATATCTATATGATCGACATTTATTTTGCTAAATGCAATTTTTGGGTATTAGATACCTATTATGGTTTTCATCAATGTATTCAATGCATATAATAAATCGTACGACGACTAACCCTGATTAAATGTCGACGTACAAGGGAAATATAACTATTGTAGTTTTATTTCTATAGAGACATATAAAAGTTATAATGTGATCAATCTAGTTTTGGATTTAGAAGTGTACTTTAATAAACGTTGTTATGTACATGACCTCTAAATAAAGAATATAGTATTCACTTTAGTGTACGACACAAGTGTTTCACTCTTGTGAAAAGAACAAGCGTTGTATTTTTTTATGCCTATACTTGGTCAATAGTTATCCCATACCAATTAAAGGTAATTATATTCTTGACCTAAACTAGTAATTACTTGTCATATAGATTGTAAAAGGCTCAAAATGGGTGACCCATTTCTAATCTTAATTCTGGATTGTGTAGCACATTAAGAGGCTAGTATTGACAACTATCCCTAAACCATCTGATTTTGAATCTTATGGTGCGTGCGAATCTTGTATTCAAGGCAAGATGATTCGTGCCCTTTTTATTTAAAAGGAAATCGAACTAATGAGTTATTGGCCCTATTACATTAGAATATGCGTGGTCCATTAACAAACACAACCAGAGATGGTTATGACTATTTCACTTTATTTACCAACGATTTAAGTAGATATTATATTTGATTCTATTAATGAGGTGAGATGAGAAATTCTTTGAAAATTTCAAAGAGCTTCAATGTGAAGTAGTTAACCACCAAGAGAATTAGATCAAAGACTTACGACCAAATCGTAACTAAAATATCTAAATGTTGACTTTGATTTTCACCAAAAGTATTGTGAAATAGTTTCACGAGTTAACTTCTGTAACACACATTATGAGATAAGGCGTTGTTAAATAGAGAAACAGAACCTTATACGATATGGTTTTGTCTTAGTCAAGTCAAACTGAGCCATTTGACTAACCTTGGGATCTTAATATTTTTGTCTGTTATTTCTTTTCCCACCATATCAAAGCACATTTATAACAGTCGGATATTATTTAATATACGATATGGATAGGTAGCGTACCTAATTTATAAGTTATCCGAATGAAACAAGTGCTCAATAATCCTATATTGACCACAAATACAAAGCGTATGTGACTCGTGATTCTGTCTTTCAATAAAAATACGATTATTTCTTGATAAGACAGAGTGGGAGAAAATGTTTCAAGAGCCACAAAACTGAGCAAATGGTCCGGAAAAAGTTTCCTCATTGCTTGTTCAGTTGTAGTTTCTTCGGAACCTAAGAGGTCAGGTGGAGTTTTATCACTCCTTAATAGCGATGAATTCTAATTCGTGACATATAAAAGACTGTTTCTAGTCCCAACTTCTTACTATGGCTTAGAGTCATACGATTCGTAATGGACTCCATGCATGATGGTCAGGTATGTGCCTGATAAATTTTACTTGAAGAAGTACGACCTCTTCAATGTAAATTGATTTTTAAGATCGAAATTTGCATGGATGAACATTAAAATGTTTCTGGATCTCAAGAACCACCTTCTTGAATACGATTCTAGAAGAGGTAGTATATTTTATATTCACCTGTGGGTTCGTAGATCCTAATTATCCTAAGTTAATTTGCAAGCTTAAGAGTATGTCTTAAGTAAGCACTAAAGAGTTGGAATTAGTGTGTCAGTCATGTCATTAAATATTTCTTAATATCTCGAGGAATTATGTTTATACATGAAGTGTAGTGGGAGTAATATAGTTTTCAACAGTCTTACATGTGGAGACATATTGATCATTTTAGATGATGGAAGATTTTGGAGAAGTAGAATACATCTTTTAGATATCTGGATTTATGGAGATAAATCTAAAAGGATATTAGCATTGAGTCAAAATTCTTATATTGATAAGATCTTTGACTAGTTCAAGGAAGTTGAACACATAAATTGATTCTTTTGCTTCCGCTGCGGGATCAATTATATACGCTGTGATGTATACTCAATCCAACATTTCGCATGCTTTGAGTATGACGAATCATTTGCAATCAAATCCAAGTGAGAGTCACTTGATAGCCATAAAGAACATCCTTAAGTACTTGCGAAGGTCTAAATATATGTTCCATATGTTTGGAGTTTATAGTGAGTTGTCTGTAAGAGTTTACACAGACATCAGTTTCCAAACTGATCAAAGTGATTTGAAATCACGAACTGACTGTGTTTTATAGAAGATTTTTCTGTTGGAAGAGTTCCAAGCAGAAAAGACTATTGGAAAGGTTCAAAGTAGGAGTGAAATTTACAAATAAAAATGTCATGTATCCGCTGGAAGTGTTCCAGGCAGTTTATCATTGCGGATTTCACAACGGAAATGGAGTACATTGTGTCATATGATGATGCATATGAAAGTAGCTTGGATTCGACAGTATTGGAGGGACTAGAAATAGTTCCTATAGCTGTATATCCTATCCCATTATACTGGTAAAACAGTGGGAGCTACCTTTAGGCCAAGAGTCCTAAGTCTAGATTCTAACCTAGACATGTACTCAGAAAGTTTTATATAATATGGGATTACGTAGACAAAGAGAAATAGCAATCAGAACGGTGGGAAAGATACAAGTATTGCTAATCCATTAGCCATGCCTTTTGCAGGTTGAACATGATAGTTATGTCGTTTCAATGGGATTGAAATATGTACCTGAATTGCTAGAGATTATGAGATATGAAATTATTGATAACGTATCAATTTTTCCACATAATAGATAATCGCATTCATTGTTAGAGTTTCTTTAAAAACTCCTTATTTAGTTTGACTAAATTTGAATACATTGTTTATAAGAATTGGTTGAAAGAAAGTTGAACCCAATTCAAGTGAAAAGGATGAACTAAGTGTTTTGTCCCTAGTCACTCATTTGAGGTGACGTCTCAAAGTGACTAGATTGTAAGTCGATCGATGATTGGTTTAGCACCATGGGGTCATGGAGATGACTGGTTGTTTACATAGGCAGACTGTGGAGACACTCTGTCGGGCAGTGACCATAATAGAGTCCCTTATCAAAATTGTTGAAGCCTGGTCGTGGCGGGGATTTCTATTTTATTCCTATGAGTCGATTCTTTAGACTGGCGACCATTTAACTGAGTCGGTGTAGTTTCCGATTGACTTTGGTTTTTGTCCTAGGTCTTGCCGTGAAAGGAGGCCGATGGACATCTTCTGGGTCATGGTGATCTGCATCATACAGTGTAAGATGGGTCAACAGGAATTGTCCACCCACGTTGGGTATTAACATCTTCGGGCCACTCGAGGAGTACTAACTGGAAATGCGTGGCCACGCTCGGAAGAGATCTCTGGTAGATTTTCCGGTCAGACAGTTACTCTCCCAGATCGAGAAACCCACTCTATTTATAATTTCAATTGCAAGTGCGACCTGTAAGACACCTTGCAATGAGTGGGAGAATGTGACGCAAAAGAGACAAGAAAATCGTTAGCACACAACTTGTCGAAACAAGTGGGAGAAATTGTAGAAGGAGGAGTCCTCCGCAATAGTGTTGCTACATGCACAACTTGTATCGGACAAGTGGGAGATTGTTGGAGTAAGTGTCCTTCACAATAGTGCATTTATATAATAAATCTCATTTGAAATATATGTGGCATGATTAGTATATTTTGACACTCCACGTCAGTTGATTAACGTAAATCGGTAACGCTTGGCTGACAAACGTTTGACGTTATTGTCGTATGACGGCGGTAATCAACTGATCCCTTTAGGTCACACCTATAGGATGAGACCCAAATAGAATACTAATTATTTGTATACGATACAGTTTAATTAGAGCATTACATATATTTGATATGTACGTTTAGCTACAAGAGTTATTTATTGGAAATTGAGTTAGGAACTCATTCCACTTAAATTTATTAGTCAATTATACGATAACTGACTGAATAAATTTTACGTCTTATTTTAATACAATTAAATAAGATTTAATTTAATGATTAATCGTTAATTCATTACATTAGTTGAGGTTATGCATATATTTTGAGGTAGAGGTAATTAGTTAATTATGATTACAAAGAGTTGTAAAATAAATTAACTGAGCATTGTGGGATACATTATATATAGATATAATGGTAAAATATCACTTAAAAGTTAAGTACATATTGTTTATTAATTTGAGTCATATAATTGTTATATGATCAAATTGACACTTAATTATACAAGATAATTAAGCATATGATTAGTAAGTATTTGTGGGACAAATATCAAAAATCAAAATGGTCCGTAATGGACATATGATGGCCGGTCATGACATGTGAAGAAGAGAATGATCATTGTTCTTTTCTTACACAATACTCCATTTTGATTGTGACATGACTTTCATGCTTTAATCATCAATACATTACCTACACTCTACCATCTTACACAAAGAATAAAATGAGCAAAATGGAGCCCTCTTGGAGCTCATGAGTGCCGGCCACATTGGCCTTAAATAGAACAAAAGTTGTTAATTTTGGACTACTTCATTATGCTTATTATTTTCTTCTTTCTAAAACCTCCAACTTCTCTCTAAAACTCACATGCAAACTAATATTCATACCATATTACTAGTGTAGTAATACAATAATATTAGTAGTATTTATCTTACTTATTATATAGTTAATAATAAGATGAGATTATTTGGGTTTAATCTTGGGTGCAACTAGAAGGAGACCTTCTACTTTGGAGGTTGTTTTATGGAGGATCATCTATTAATTTCATGCTCAAGAACAATAAGAAGAAGTTCTTATTGTGCCCATATTGAATCGAAAATTCCCAATGTAAGGATGTTTTCGTCTTATCTTTTCTTTTATGCTTTTATATTTGCATGCATGATAACTAGATCCTAAATCATTAAGTTAATGTAATTTAATGAACTAATTAGAGGAGTCTAATTAGAGGTCTAGGACTTTCAGAATGTCCCTGCCACCTTTCAACGTTGTATGATGGCTATCGTTTCAGATTATATTGAGTCTATTATGCACGTCTTTATGGATGACTTCAGTGTCTATAAGACCAATTTTGTTGTTTGTATAGCGAATTTGTCAAAAGTCTTACAATGTTTTGAGAAAAGCAATCTTGTTTAAACTGGGAAAAGTGCCACTTTATGGTGAGTGAAGGGGTGGGGCTTGATCATTTGGTGTCTGGGCGAGGCATCCAATGTTGGAGTAGGTGTCCTCCACAATAGTGCGCCACATAATAAATCTTATTAAGGAATATAATTGGGAAATTTATTGACTATATATATGATTAGTCAGTTGATTAACGTAAATCAATAACAGTTGGCTGACTAGAGTTTGACGTTATTGTCGTTTGACGGCGGTGATCAACTGATCCCTTTCGGTCACACCTAAAGGATGAAATCCAAATAATAACTAATTATTTGTATACGATACAGTTAATTAGTACATTACATATATTCGATATGTACGAGAGTTAGTTGTTAGAAATTGAGTTAAGAACTCAAATTTGATTAAACTTATTTTCAATTATGCGATAATTGACTAATAAATTTATATCTTATATTAATACGATTAAATAAGATTTAACTTAGTAATTAATTGTTAAATTAATAAATTAGTTGAGGTTTTGAGATAGAGGTAATTAGTTAATTATATTTACAAGGAGTTGTAAAATAAATTAACTAAGCATTGTGGGACCCATTATATATTGATATAATGGTAAAATATTACTTAAAATGTTAAGTACATATTATTTATTTAATTGAGTCATATAATTGTTATATAATCAAATTAACACTAAATTATACAAGATAATTAACCATATGATCAATAAGTATTTGTGAGACAAATATCAAAAATCAATATGGACCAAACTAGGCCATAATGGCCGGTTATATTGTAGTTACATGGTGATGATTGTTGTTCTTGTTTACACTCTTTAGTTACCAATTGAAAGTGACATAACAAGAAGAATATAATCATCACTTATACTACAACACTTCACCCTAATGCATGTGACTAAAATAAGCAAAATAAGAGCCTTGTAGAACTCACCATGACCGGCCATATTACCTATAACGGGGCAATATGGTTGATCATTTTATTTGTTCAATTCATGCTTATTTTCATACTTCTCTCAAAAACTCATCTTCTCTCTAAAAACTCTCAAATACTAATATTTAATAAATATTACTAGTGTAGTAATATATTCTAATATTAGTAGTATAATATCTATCTTATTATCTAGTTAATAATAATGGTAGATTATTTGAGTTCTTCTTGGTGCAACTTAGAGGAGATCTTCTAATTTGGAGATTATTTGTGTTCATCCATATTATTAGCTCAAGAACAACAAGAAGGAGTTCTTGTTGTGCCCTTATATTTTCCATATCAATGTGAGGAATTTTCTTCTCTTATATAAATGTCTTTATATTTGCATGCATGTTACATAGATCATTAAATACTAAATTAACAAGTAATTTAGCAACTAATTAGAGGAGTCTAATTAAGGTCTATGGACTTTCATCCAAGTGGGTAAAGCTAAGGTAGAGGTGGTTGAGTAATTACCATACCCGTTAAATATTAAACGTGTTAGGAGTTTCCTTGTCATGCGGGGTTCTTTCCCCGATTTATCAAGGACTTCTCTAAATTTGCTAATCCATTGACTCAGTGTGACATCCCTCGCGAATGCGGAAATAAAACATACAAGCATATGATTAATATAGCGGAAAATATGGTGTTTTTAAAACTTTTTATATGCTAAGATAAAATTACGAGGAATGTCAAATATATACAAACTAAAATAGAATATACTACAAAGAGACGAAGTCTCTCAAAATGTAATCAAATATAAAAGTTATTAGAAAACTAGCTAAACAACGTCTAGAGGTGATTCATCCAGGCCAACGCCCGCTAGCTCACACCCGAACCCAAAATACCACAAGCAAAAAAGTTATCTAATCAAGCAACATGTGTATCCATGAAAAACATGAACGCCACAGTCAGTGGGGAGTAACTCTGGGTTCTCCTAGCCATATCACATCAAACGTACATAAACGGAAATACAAAAGTAGAAGCATGCATATATAGATATACAAGTGAAATACGAGAAGGATAAATAGGCAATTCAATATATAAGAATATCGATACATGATGTCCAAAGTCGTAACCATCATGTTATAGAAAGACTCGAGGATTACACTCTTAGGCAACCATACACTCACTAGGGCTTGCATCTCACCGTTAGCGGCATAAGTTTGATAAGATTGAGACTAGACAAACAAACCATGCCAAGTCATCCAAAGATCATAAATAATCAATCATATAATCATCCAACCAAACGTACAATACGTTGACGACATCTCTCACAGTAAATGTCACGCACTAGCACCATGTACATGCAAGTATGAATAAAATGCATCCACGAGATAAATCATTGCCCTGAACGCATACACGATTAAATTCATTTCGTATATGTAGAGTAATTTCCTCTTGGTAGAACGACGATAATAATACGGTCCTAGTCTAAATCTGGCCAGACTCCCGGAATCAAATTTTCCGATTCGACATGCGATAACATTTCCCATCCAAGACTCGGTCAATCATAGACGCCGAGTACCCCAAATTCGGTCAACCTTCACGAAAGAGGCGAAAAAGAGCACAAGCCTCATAACAAGCGGTACGCTACATGCAAATGACACCACCTCGCAAGTATACAACATTTGACGGCCGGGTCAATCAACGCAAAGCGTTCGCCTCCCAACAACGTCGTCATATGCCCACTAACACATGCAATTAAGCAGTAAGGATACACTCCCCGTTCCGACATTCCAGCCTTACGAACGTGGAGGTAGCAAAGGGAATGAAAGTACAAAGCATATAGAAAATTAGTGCTCAAACCGTAACATTTGTAAAACCGACTCAAAGTGGGACATATCAAAAGCCGTCACAAAACATGCGATACAAGCGAAGGGATTATCATATATTCGAAACATTAATATTTAAAGTCAACTTATAGAGTCAAACTCGGAAGTCAACAGAAGTCAAAGTCAAACCCGATAGTTGGAGTGGGCTACAAACAAATCATCAATGCAAGAAGACTAAGTCCACAGGGTCAAAGAAAGTCAAGGCGGGAACTAGAATTCAAAGGTTCAACTTTGGGAAAACTGGCAGCAAGAAACGCTGCCAGCGCCAGGCAACGCTGCCAGCGTCCCACGACGCTGCCAGCGTCCCACGACGCTGCCAGCGTCCCACGACGCTGCCAGCGTCCTGATCTCAGGCACGCGATCCTCATTTTTCAACTTGTCATCAACATACAAAACTCATCATTTATCAATACAAACCATCAATTCTCATATCAATTAACAACTAACAACAACCATCATCAAGAACACAATTCTTATGATTACTATCCTTATTCTAAATACGATTTCTTACATAGAAAACACATTAAAACACGTAAAGGATATCGAGTAACCCTTCACTGTTACCTTTTCGCGTCTTTAATCGATTTCTAAGCCTTCCTCCATTAGATAGTAATCCTTATCGGGATCTTGAACGTCTCCACCTAAACAAAGACGACAAAAGATCAATATAATTCACCTTTGAGGAAGACGGATAAATTGAAAAGTGAGAAAGACGGTAATTTTATTACCAGCACGGATAGAGGACGATGAGAAGGAAAGAATAAGACGAACTTTAGTGAATTTGAGCGAGAAACGAAGGAGTAGCGATGCTTTAAAGCTTGATCAAATATGGAGGCTTGGGTTTTGGGGTTTACTTTGTGAGGAAGAAGAGGATTGAATTTGAGAGGGTTAGGGTTATGAGGGAGTATATGAAGGAGTAAGTGGAAAAACCATGAGAAAAGCCCATAAACGTCTTAAGACGTAACTTACTCGAAATCTCGCGTAAAGTCCGAAAACGAACTCGGAAATTCTAAATTAGACACGAGAAATTTAATTCTAAACTAAAACTAAATTTCGCAGAAAAGTATCCGTAAAATATTTTTACTATAAAAATAAGGTACATTTGCGGGTATTACACTCAGCATAAGGATGACCCGTTGGTGTTTAATGATGAGTGTGTTAAGTCTTTTGACATGATTAAACAAGCTCTTGTTTCTACTCCTATTATCCAGGCTCCCGATTGGAATTTGCCGTTTAAGCTCATGTGTGATGCCAGTGACTATGCAGTTGGGGCTGTTTTGGTACTAAGGAAGGATAAAGTGTTTTATGCAGACTATTATGCTAGTAAGACTCTAGATTATGCGCAAGTTTACTATGCTACTATTAAGAAGTAGTTACTTGTCGTTGTTTATGCATTAGATAAGTTTAGAGCCTATCTTGTGGGTTCTAAAGTGATAGTCTATACCAACCAGAATGTAGTGGCTCACCATTTATCTCGTTTGGTATTATTACGAAGAAAATTTGATTTAGAGATTCGGGATAAGTGTGGTGTAGAGAATGTGGTGGCTGGTCATTTATCTCGTTTGAGATATGACAGAGGAAATTCTTTCCCCATTGATGATTCATTTGTGGATGATCAACTCCTTGCCATTACCAGGGACACTCCATGGTTTTCTGACTATGCAAACTATTTGGTTGGGCAATTATGCCTCCCAATCAATCTTATCATTAAAAGAAGAGGTTTCTACATGATGTCAAGTGTTACTTTTGGGATGATCCTTATCTATTATGGGAGTGTACCGATGGTAATTATCGACGATGCATTTTAGAAATTAGGTACCTTGTATCCTTTCTCATTGCCATTCTTATTCTTACGGTGGCCATCGTGGTCCTTCTAGGACATTTTCTAAGATGATGCAGTTGGGTTTTTATTGGGCGACTATTCTCAAGAATGATACTACATTTTTTCGTTGCTGTGACGCGTGTCAAAGGACGGGTAATATTTTGCAAAGGCATGAGATGCCTTAAACAGGTATTTTGGATGTTGAAATTTTTGATATTTGGGATATTGACTACCAAGGACCTTTCCCATCTTCTCATGGAAATTAATACACTCTAGTAGCGGTTGACTATGTTTTAAAGTGAGTGAAAGTCATTGCAACTCCTACTTTTGATACCAAGACAGTTATTAAACTGTTTCAAAAGTTAATGTTCCCACTATTCGGGTTCCCTCGTGCTCTTATTAGCGATGGAGGGGAGCATTTAAATGAGCGGCATCTTAACACTTTACTGAAAAAGTATGGCGTTACACATCACCATGGGTTACGTTATCATCCGCAGAAAATAGGGCAAGTAGAGATTTCTAATAGCAAGATAAATTCTATCCTTGATAAAGTTATGAGCAAATCAAGAAAGGATTGGAGTCGTAAGCTCAATAACACTTTATGGGCTTACCGTACTGCATTCAAGACTTCAATAGGTAAATCACCATACCGGGTTAGTCTATGGCAAGTCATGCCATTTACCAGTAGAACTCGAGTACACGGCTATGTGGGCCACTAAGGAGCTTAATATGGATCCCTCACTGGCGGGTGAGAAACGACTCATGCAATAAATTAGTTCGATGAGTTTCGATTGCAATCATATCATGAAACTGGAATTTAAAGTGGGGGATAAGGTATTACTTTTTAATTCCCGTCTGCGACTTTTTCCGGGTAAGCTCAAGTCTAGATGGTCAGGACCGTTTACCATTACCGTGGTGAAAAACTTTGGGTTGGTTATTCCGAAAATTGACAAAGGAGAAACCTTAAAAATGAATGGTCAACGCTTGAAAATTTACTATAAAGGGCGTACATTAGAGTGATAGAGGTCGATGACCTCTTCGGTATTTCTCCTTCTTCTATTTGATTAGGTAACACTGTAATACTATAGGGGGCTCGTCCGAGTAGAGCTTATTCGACCTTGTACATATGGCACTCGGTCGAGTAAAGGCTACCAGACCGAGTATAGTTTCCATGTGTGTGACAACCCTCGCGAAAGCGGAAATAAAACATACAAGCATGTGATTTAATTAGCGGAAATACGGTATTTTAAAAACCTTTATACATGCAAGATAGAAAATACGAGGAGTGTCAAATATTATAAACCAAATAAAAATACCACAAGAGACGTAGTCTCTCAAAGTGTTAACAAAAGACAAAGTTATTAGCATCTAGCTAAACAACGTCTAGAGGTGTTTCATCCAGGGACAACGCCCGCTAGCTCACACCCGAACCCAAAATACCACAAGCAAAAAGCCATCCAAATCAAGCAACATGTTCATCCATGAAAAACATGAACGCCACAGTCAGTGGGGAGTAACTCCGGGTTCTCCCAGCCATATCACATTAAACGTACATAAAAGGAAATACAAAAGTAGAAGTATGCATATATAGATATACATGTGAAATACGATAAAGATATATAGGCAATTAATTATATAATGATAAGAGCATATGGAATACAAATCCGAATCCATCATGTTATACAAAGACTCGGGAAAGACACTCTTAGGCAACCGAATACGCTCACGAGGGCTTACATGCATCTCACCGTTCGCCATATAAGTTTGATAAGATTGAGACTCGAAAAACAAACCATGCCAAGTCATCCCATGATCAATCATATAATCATTCCTCCAAACATACCAATATATTGACGACATCTCTCACGGTAAATGAAACGCACTAGCACCGTATACATGGCAAGTATGATTAAAAGGCATCCACGGGATAAGACATTTCCCTGAACGCATACACGATTCAATTCATTTCATATATGTAGACTAATTTCCTCACGATAGGACGACGATAATAATACGGTCCTAGTCTAAACCTGGCCAGACTCCCGAAATAAGACGTGTTCCGATTGGACATGTGGTAAGACGTTCCACATCCAAGACTCGGTCAATCATAGACGCCGAGTACCCCAAATTCGGTCGACATTCACGAAAGAGGCAGAAAAGAGCACAAGCCTCATAACAAGTGGTACGCTACATGCAAATAACACCACCTCGCAAGTACACAACATTTGACGGCCGGGTCGATCAACGCAATGCGTTCAACACCCAACAACGTCGTCGTATGCCCACTACACATGCAATTAAGCAATAGAATACCTCCCCGTTTCGACATTCCTGCCTTACGAACGTGGAGGTAGGCAAGGGAATGAGAGTACAAAGCACATAACAAAATAGCGCTCAAACCGTAACATTTGTAAAAACCGACTCAAAGTAGGACATATCAAAAACCGTCACCAAAACATGATAATAGGGAATTTTATAATTTTAACTATGATACAGATGAATCAATACATGATACATAAGCATTAGCACAAGTTTAGGAAGCATAATGAATAAAAACATAGATCACCTCTACAAAACAACGCTGTTTGGAAACCAACGAAAACAAGGGTCCACTTCAAACGGTCATTACTACAGTTCTAGAGATGCAAATGCAGAAATTCTAATTGGAGGTGATAGCTTATCCTCTTACGGTTCCAACGGAATGTCACAAGCTTAAAAAAAGCAAGTTACGAAGGAGATATGATCATTTTACGAAAAAGGGTCAGTGCAGGAAAACTGCAGTCGGCAGCGAGTAACACTGCCAGCGCCCCACAACGCAGCCAGCGTCCCACGACGCAGCCAGCGTCCTTCACGGGATTCAGGCACGAACAAATCCCAACAAGTTACCAACAACAAAAATCCTCATTTATCATCACAAACCATCAATTCTCATATCAATTAACAACTAACAATATCCATCAACAACAACAGAAGTCCTAAGCATACTAACCATAATCTAAATACGATTACTAGCCTAGAAAACACATAAAACATGTAAATGATATCGAGTAACCCTTCACCGTTACCTTTATGCGTCTTTAAACGATTTCTAAGCCTTCCTCCACTAGATAGTAATCTTTGTCGGGGTCTAGAAAGTCTCCACCTAAACAAAGACGACAAAAGATGAATATAATTCACCTTTGCGAAAGACGGATAAATTAAAAAGCGAGAAAGACGGCAATTTTATTACCAATACGGATAGAGGAAGATGAGAGGGAAGGAATAAGACGAACATACGTGAATTTGAGCGAGAAACGAAAGAGTTATGACGATTATAAGACGGATCAAAAATGGAGGCAAGGTTTTGGGTTTCTTAGAGAAGAAGAAATGTTGAGTTTTGTTTGTGTGAGTATGAATTAGGTTAGGAGTAGTATGAGGGAGTATAAGGTAAAAAGTCAAGAAAAAGTCAAAGACGGCTTAAGACGGGTTTTACTTGAAATCTCGCGGAAATTCCAAATACGAACTCGGAAATTCTAAATTCGATTCGGAAAATTAAATTCTAAATTAAAACTAAATTTCACTAAAAAGTATCCGTATAACAATTTCAATATAAAAATAGGGTACATTTGCGGGTGTTACAATCACCCCACCTTTTAAAAAGTTTCGTCCTCGAAACTTGAGAGTAGAAAACAAAAGTATCAAGGACAAGCTTAATACGAAAACTCTTATAAGGGAAACATCTATGAAACGAGGTTCATCTCGAAAATGGTTTAAAGAAATTTTTCATAAGTGCGAAACTTACTTACGGATCTCAAGAGTGCCCGTCGCGAACGAGAACTCAAATTATCCAAATCAAATTAAAGTCGAAATAGTGAAATCGAAAATCAAAACCAGCGTTAGTAAGTGCAGGACTAGTCACCAGACGTCTCCAATAACAAGTCCAAACATCCAACCAAACGCAAAATCCAGGTATAAAAGCAAAAGAAATCTATTTTCTCCAAAAAGAGGGTACACAATCCATCTTTAGACTTCTTTGAAAAGTTAAATTAGAAATACAATATGGAAATTCTTTGGTTTTCTCAAAGATAAAAATCAAAATAAGAACACATTACACGTACATAGAGCGACTCGAGCATCACAAACACAATTCATTGTATGAAAATGTATACAAAACACGCAAAAACAAAACAAATCGAACTCCTAGGGATAGAAAGATGACAATAAAATCGGCTAGAAGATCTACAAGAATTCGATAGTACTAACTCTACTAATACTCTAATCCTCAAGAGGATGTAATTTACCCAAGTTACACCTCAACATTTTCAATCATTAGATTTCTACTGAAATATTCCATAATAACGAGACCTCAAGTCATCAACATAACCATTCAAACCTAATTAGCATCGACTAGGGTCCATAGATTATAATTTGCAGGAGAGGTCCTTTAACGTACTATAAAATCCTTAGATTCATCAAACTCTATCTGAGACCACTACCAAAGAAATCTCATCTTAGGGAACCATATCTACTAACGACCACACAGTAAAGGAGGCTTACCTTGAAAATCCCTTGATTCAAATTACTTCAAACTCATTATCCTAAAATTCTAATGATTTTTCTCATCCTCGAAAGTCAAAACACAATCAAAGCAACAAACATGATTATCTAAGATCCAACTAGCCTCATCCAAAGTCTCACGACAAGGAAAAATCCACAATCTATTATCGATTAAAATGATTCTTTAATACGCCATAACATCCTTAATTCGATCATTACTTCGCTCGAAGCGTCAAATATAAATAGTCACATTAGCAAACGATGGAGGTTACTAATCCTCAAGATAATGGGTTCACCATTCTAACTCTATATTCCATAACAACTGAGCACTCACTATCCAAAGCTTGCACCGAACATTTCTCAATCTCAAACTTATGATTCCTTAAGAATAAAAGAGAATTACTAATTCCAAACCACAAATGGCCAATCACTTGGCAATCAGACAACCATTCAAATCATATAGTTCATCTAAAACTCAATATGAATCGATTTTCATTTACGACAATACTCCTCAAACCTTGGGTACCGGCTTAATTATCCTAAAGCAAAGTCTCTTTAGAATCCACCAATTAGAGACATCTAATTCCCAAATGATATCTCAAGCAACCGTTATGATACTCAACAGTAACGAACTATCATCACGCTCAACTCGATTCCCAAAATAGCACTACAATAGCAAGCTCAATAAATGAAGCCATCAAGAGAGTACAATACCACCAACAGATTCATCCTAAGGTTTAAATCCCAATCCTATTTATGGTCAAAATCAACACGAAGCTAGCTAACAACCTAATCATCTCACCAGAGGAAAGACAATGACACCATGACATTGAAAACGATAGGAGATTTCGAGGGAAACACAAACGCAATAAGATCAGGCGAAAATTAGAGGAACGCTAGAGGCAGGGAGCCAAAAGCTAGATATTGGATAGATATAGCTATGAAAATAGCCAAGCAAAGGAAAATATAAGAGAAAACAATTTCCTAGGAATCGGGCTTAGTAGGAACTTGCATGAAATGAAAAGGAAAGGGAAAATGGCACGAGAAAAAAGTTTAAGGTTTAATCCACAAAATTCCCTTTTCAAACTCAAGGCGATAGCAATGCAACTCATCCCGATAACAAAGGTCTCTCACAAGGGACCATCGTACCACAAATCATCAAAGTAAGGTACACCTAGATTTAACAAATCGATTACAACCCAATTCATCCATCCCTTCATATAACACGGATTCCCAATTGCGGAATTGCAACTCAAGCATAGAAACATTCTCTCAACTCCAAAATTTGACACATTCCCAAAGGTTTCAAAATCGAATGACTAACAAGGACTTCTTCATACAAATCTCTTTTCAACTCCTATGGCCAACAAGGTAAAACACCATACAAAATGTCATCATCAACATCTTAAGGCATCACCGTCATAACCAATCTAATCAGATTCCACTTATGTTCATAGCCCTTAAGTAACCTGGTTTAATCCATCATGACGACTTACTAACTCAACCAAGTCTCCGATACCATGACATAAGATCATATTTTTAAATCCAAGAATTATAGCCAAGCTTTTACACCAAGCCTATACTCACAAAAACACAATCGGAAACAAGAAGACGTCACTTAACCTCAAAAGTATTTCGCACCTCAAGATATCATTCAAAACATCTTATTTACACCAATTTGACCTATCATAAGCATGGTCTTCAAAACAATACTAAACTTCTAAGTCCAAAAGACTAAATTACTAATGAGTTAAGAAGTCATAACCAACTCATTCAACCTTACACCATCGAATATCATGAACTATTTACACACAAGTCATGGCAAGCATCAAGCATTAAAATCATCAAACTTATCTTACTACCTTTCCTTAGAGTTACAATCAATCATCAATATAGGGTGAATTTAGATCTACACCATTTTCCTCAAATCACAAATTCATTCTAACAAACACTAATATTCCACAAAGTTCAAAGTTCTTCCGACCAAGAATAATATACCACAAACAAATGGGTATGACATCCATAAAAATGTTACATGAGTAAGGTAAGGATACCAATTGATAAGGAGGAGGGAAGTAACAAGAGTAATCTCCAAGGGGAGAAGACGTTAGATGATAAACAAGCACTTAGATAGAAGGAAGAGAGCATGATACATTAAGGACGAGAGAAAACATCGATGAGGAAGAAATACACTTCAATTAGGCTTGTCAATCTTCAATCTTCGGTAGAGGATACATCTTCTAGGTAACACATGATCCACCTTAAGACGGTAGATATAAATAAACACAACATCACTCAAAACAATCAACAAACAAGTTAGAACCTAACAAACATCAAGTACACCAAGACTACCACCTTAGGTCCTTAAGTCTACCCATCTCTCATTGATTATATCAAGGTCAAGTAATTTAAGTTTAGGGTTCACGTGTGTGCGTCGGGAGCGATAAAGCTCTGATACCAACTGTGACAACCCTCACGAATGCGGAAATAAAACATACAAGCATGTGATTTAATTAGCGGAAATACGGTATTTTAAAAACCTTTATACATGCAAGATAGAAAATACGAGAACTGTCAAATATTACAAACCAAATAAAAATACCACAAGAGACATAGTCTCTCAAAATGTTAACAAAAGACAAAGTTATTAGCATCTAGCTAAACAACGTCTAGAGGTGTTTCATCCAGGGACAACGCTCGCTAGCTCACACCCGAACCCAAAATACCTCAAGCAAAAAGCCATCCAAATCAAGCAACCTGTTCATCCAAGAAAAACATGAACGCCACAGTCAGTGGGGGAGTAACTCCGGGTTCTCCCAGCCATATCACATTAAACGTACATAAAAAGAAATACAAAAGTAGAAGCATGCATATATAGATATACATGTGAAATACGATAAAGATAGATATGCAATTCAATATATAATGATAAGAGCATATGGAATACAAATCCGAATCCATCATGTTATACAGAGACTCGGGAAAGACACTCTTAAGCAACCGAATACGCTCACTAGGGCTTGCATCTCACCGTTAGCGGTATAAGTTTGATAAGATTGAGACTCGACAAACAAACCATGCCAAGTCATCCCATGATCAATCATATAATCATTCATCCAAACATACCAATATATTGACGACATCTCTCACGGTAAATGAAACGCACTAGCACCGTGTACATGACAAGTATGATTAAAAGGCATCCACGGGATAAGACATTTCCCTGAACGCATACACGATACAATTCATTTCGTATATGTAGACTAATTTCCTCCCGGTAGGACGACGATAATAATATGGTCCTAGTCTAAACCTGGCTAGACTCTCGGAATAAGACGTGTTCCGATTCGACATGTGGTAAGACGTTCCACATCCAAGACTCGGTCAATCATAAACGTCGAGTACCCCAAATTCGATCGAAATTCACGAAAGAGGCAGAAAAGAGCACAAGCCTCATAACAAGCGGTACGCTACATGCAAATAACACCACCTCGCAAGTACACAACATTTGACGGCCGGGTCGATCAAGGCAATGCGTTCAACTCTCAACAACGTCGTTGTATGCCCACTACACATGAAATTAAGCAGTAGGATACCTCCCCGTTCCGACATTCCAGCCTTACGAACGTGGAGGTAGCAAATGGAATGAGAGTACAAAGCACATAACAAAATAGCGCTCAAACTGTAACATTTGTAAAAACCGACTCAAAGTAGGACATATCAAAAACTGTCACCAAAACATGTTAATAGGGAATTATATAAGTTTAACTATGATACAAATGAATCAATACATGATACATAAGCATTAGAACAAGTTTAGGATTCATAATGAATAAAAACATAGATCACCTCTCCAAAACAACGTTGTTTGGAAACCAACGAAATCAAGGGTCCACTTCAAACGGTCATAACTAGAGTTCTAGACATGCAAATGCAGAATTTCTAAATGGAGGTGATATCTTATCCTCTTACGGTTCCAACGGGATGTCACAAGCGCAAAACAAGCAAGTAACGAAGGAGATATGATCATTTTGCGAAAAGGGGTCAGTGCAGGAAAAATGCAGTCGGCAGCGAGTAACGCTGCCAGCGCCCTACGACGCAGCCAGCGTCCCACGACGCAGCCAGCGTCCTTCACGGGATTCAGGCACGAACAAATCCCAACAAGTTACCAACAACAAAAATCCTCATTTATCATCACAAACCATCAATTCTCATATCAATTAACAACTAACAACATCCATCAACAACAACATAAGTCCTAAGCATACTAACCATAATCTAAATACGATTACTTGCCTAGAAAACACATAAAACACGTAAATGATATCGAGTAACCCTTCACCGTTACCTTTATGCGTCTTTAAACGATTTCTAAGCCTTCCTCCACTAGATAGTAATCTTTGTCGGGGTCTAGAAAGTCTCCACCTAAACAAAGACGACAAAAGATGAATATAATTCACCTTTGAGAAAGACGGATATTAAAAAGCGAGAAAGAAGGTAATTTTATTACTAATACGGATAGAGGAAGATGAGAGGGAAGGAATAAGACGAACTTACGTGAATTTGAGCGAGAAACGAAAGACTTATGACGATTATAAGACGGATCAAAAATAGAGGCAAGGTTTTGGGTTTCTTAGAGAAGAAGAAATGTTGAGTTTTGTTTGTGTGAGTATGAATTAGGTTAGGAGTAGTATGAGGGCGTATAAGGGAAAAAGGCAAGAAAAAGTCAAAGACGGCTTAAGACGGGTTTTACTTGAAATCTCGCGGAAATTCCAAATACGAACTCGGAAATTCTAAATTCGACTCGGAAATTTAAAACTAAATTTCACTAAAAAGTATCCGTATAACATTTTCAATATAAAAATAGGGTACATTTGCGGGTGTTACAATGTGTCTTTAGCAGTGTTCTGATCTCGTTTACTCGACCGAGTATGTCGTATTCAACTAAGAACGACGTTTTTCAGGGTTTAATGGGATGGATGATTAAGGGGTCTTTAATAAGATTAGTTTTCATTAAAAGCAGTGTCCTTGATCATCTCGTGCTAGATCTAACCTTTTTCTTTGTTGATTAATTGATTTGGATAAGTATTCTTTATTTATGATTTTTTGTATTGCATTGATTACCCTAATGAAATTGGGGGGAAAAGGGAATTGTGATGTTAATTGAATGTCTATGGATTGTATATGAGGGGTATTCATAGAGGAACACTTTTGTTTGCTTTGCTTTGCTATACTCGGAATTGCTACAAGGTAGAGTTGCCTACTCATTATTTGTGTTGCTAATTGATGACATAAGATCGTTGATTTCTATTTGTGATTATTGATATGTGATTAATGATGATGGTCACTGTTGTGACAATGACGCAGTTTGGAGTTTTTGGCGATGATTACTATGTTAATATGATTTCTGATTCCGTTGGGAGAAGGATCACAACCTGAGTTCGCCCCCGTAATTATTCCGCTACGTAGGGGATGTGCAAAGTAATGTTCCGGGTTATCTTGCTGTGGCAAGATGGAAGTTCGACGCCTGTGGCTGCGGTTCGGGCTCAATTGGTGGTTTTGTAGAGCAGGGATGGTAACCTGAATCTACTGAGATAACCGCTGCGGTGGCCTTTCGGTTTCTCCTTTGTATTGTACTTATCTTTTACGTTAGTCGGTATATGCGAATACGGACCCTTCTACTATTTTACAAAACCGCTGTGATCCATTGGGTGATGGTTAGCAGGTGATCGCAGGTAATCGTTAACATTATGTGGAATAAAGGATGGGATCACCGTACTGTGTCTAGCTTCCATCTGTCGTTGGAGTCTTGAACAATTATGAGTCATTTCATTATGTTGAACATTGTTATTTATTTATTAACACGATATTATTATTAAGTTGAATTGTTGGTCAGATAGCATGCCATATGTTTTAGGAGTCTGTATTGACTTTTAAACATTGATTAAAGAAATGTTGTTTCTTTATTGCCTATTGTGATATTTACTACCTCGGGCTACCGAGATGGTAGCCCTCCCATGTGCTAACAGGGTCTTGTAAGGCACCTTGGTGTGTGGGGGTGTTACAAACACAGTCGTGCGGGACCGTTATAACCTAGCGCTACCGGGAGGCAGCCCATATTTTACTTTATTTAATTTGTCAATTTTAGGATTTTATTGCGTATTAATTAGTTATTTTGATTTCTGTCCTCTAGCTTAGTTGCATGAATTGCATTTCCAATTCCATATACATTGCATTGAGTGCATAAAGGGAGTTAATTTAACGTGTCTCAATGAGTAAAATTGCAGATGCGACGGTCTTTTGGTGTTATTAACGAGTTGGAGATGAAAAGGCGTGTACTTAAGTTCACTTGATCGAGTGCTCATAGTACTCGATCGAGTAATTATGTGAATTGGGTTTTGAAATTAAAGTTGTAGCTAAGCAAGCTCCATTCTCCGGACCCTCAATCGAGTGCAGAAAAACTCGATCGAGTGTTTGAATACTTGATCGAGTGTTTGCAAACTCAATCGAGTTGGCTGTTTCAAGCCGATTTCATGCTTTATTTTCTCTCTTTTCTCCCAAGTTCATTCATTTATTTCATCATCCTTCTCTTTATTTCTATAATTGCTCTCCCAAATGCCTCATAAACATTACAATAATCTAATTTCTACCTTGCAATGATCAATCTACTCAAATTAATTCACTCCATTGTTGTTATTGTGCATACATTCCTTTTTTTTTGCTCTATTTTAAAAATTCTTGACTCACCTAGGGGTTTTCTTGAAATTTTTTTAAATTTGGTGCTTAAAATTTTGGCATCATTGTTGTTTTTTGTAACCTCCCATTAGCAAAAGAATCAACTAAAGCTCGATGATCGTAAAACAACCCATTATAAAATTGATTGCAAAGGAACCAAGTTTCAAAACCATGATGCAAGTACAGAACAGAATAGCCGCTTGAAGCGGACCCATGCCTCAGTAAGGTCTTCAGTGGGACCTTATTTGAAACTTATAATTTGGGTTCTTTGGCGTTTGTCTTTTGTGGTGAGAAATACCTCTTGTAGAAATCAAGAGCCAAAGAATTCCAATCAATAATATCACGCGCCTCCATATCCAAATCTCGTACTCAATCTGCAGCTCCATCCCATAGAGAAAAAGTTAAAAACACCTACTTAACTTGGTCTTGTGTTATTCTAGCTGATAGCGGAATAGAGCAACAGTAGTGGATAAAGTTTTCCATGTGTTTTGCAGGATCCTCAATAGCTCCCCCTTAAACCATGTTTTGCTCCACCAAAGTGATAAAAGATGGGCAAATTTCGAAAGTACCATTATCTGTGGTAGGGAACTTAAATCCTTTGGCAATGGAGTGAAGGGTGGGCTCTCAATGGCAGGCTAAAGTAGGCATGATCGTAATAATGGCATAAGTAGAAGTATCCTCTTCTAAGGACTGATTTTGTGCATCAAACTCGGCAAAGATGGAATCAAGCGTATCCAAGTCCTCAGCTTGACGGATTTCCTTCTAAGAATTTCTTCTAGCACAGAGAGTCTTTTTTGGTTCGGTATTGAATGGTACGAGTACGGACCTGAGAGACTTGGTCATAAACAAAAACTAAAGAAAAGGATAAGAACGGTCTCAAGGAACTAAAGTTACCTGAGACATAAAGACAAACTAAATTAAAAACATAAGGGTAAAGTCGTTTCCTCTAAATTAAAATTTTCCTAACTCAATGCTAACTAATAGTCAGCGATAAATAGGGTATCGAATCTACAGGGAGGCGGTAAAAGTCTATTAGCTAATAATCAAGTCTGCTTTGAAGGTAACAAGTTCTTGAGGTTTGATTTGATTAGCTATAACTAATTACAATACAGTAAAATAATAATTCAATAAGATTAAAAGGTCTAGGGATCGGGTTCAATAGAATGTTATCCGGGGAAGGAATTTAATCAACTAAATGGTCAATCTAATTGTCTAAGGTCATAAGATCGGTGGACTGAATTATGCTCTTTAGATCTAAGTTTAACATGTGGTCGCTATCATTAAACTTATTCTATTCGATAGCTTAGCCTATATTAGTATTAACCCGGTTGGTGATTATCCTAATATACGATACCATTTAATTAATTATGGCCAAAATAAATCTACTAAATTATATATAACAACAATCGAAAGACAATCGTATGATTAAACTAACAATTAATCAAGTAATCCCCCTTCTAACAACCTAGAACCCCTTTAACCCTAGATTAAAGGTTTAGCTACTCATAATAATCAAATTAACAACAACAAATGATGAATTTAAACATATCTAATAACATATAAAAGATGAACAATGAAGTAATTGAAGAGCTAATAATAATTGAATTGAACAACAAAGAAGATTCGTAAATGCTGATTACAAAAATGAACTAAAGCAATAGTCTTGATGAATCAATCCAGTAGCAATAATAATTAATCTAAAGTTTTCGAAGTGTTTCTCCATAAAATAAAGCTTAACTAATAATAATAAACGAGTTTCCTATTTTACTACAAATTAAACCGAATTATGAAAGTTATCGAAAACTCTAATAAAATAAAACACTCGATCGAGTATAGCAATACTCGATCGAGTATTTAGGACCTGCTGTAACACCTCCATCTACCAAAGAGCCTTACAAGATCTCCTTAGTAAAACGGTCTGTTACCTCTAGGTTGCCGAAGGTACTACATATTAAATAGGCAATAGCGAAACAGTACTAATTTTGGTTTTCTTTTGCTTTAAATCTTCCCTTTGCTTCAAATAATTACTATTGTCTAGCATTCTAGTCCATAATTTGTTGATTTCAAACCCAAATTCCAAAATTTTCAAGTTAGGATTTTCTTTTTGACGAACAGATTTCACTCTTGTGGTTGTTTAACCAGATTGTAAAACACCGACGACGTTTTAGAAAACATCGACGACGTTTTAAAAAACATCGACGACGTTTTTTATAAAAAAAGACCTCTCTTGCCCTTGGCCATTCTCTCTCTACATTTATTCTCTCCCGAATACAACTAAAATCAAATCCCAACCAACTTCTCTTCACCCACTCTCAGCGCCAACACCTGCCCCTGCCGCCGGTATGTTTCCTCCTTTTTTTATCCTTTTTATTTTTTTTTATTTTCTAGATCTAGTTACTTATCCTTTGATTTATTGTAAATTAGATTGTTGTTTTGGTTTATAATTTCCACATAGATTAGATTGTTGTTAGTTTTTTTGTTTTAATTTGTAAACTTTTAGTTAAACTAATAGATTGTTGTTAGTTTCTTATGGTATATAATTTTTTGTTTGTTTTGTTGTTAGATTTGTTGTTTGTTGTAAACACTTTTAGTTATGTGATGTTGTTTATTTGTTGTTGTTTGTTGTTTAGATTTGTGTTAATAGTTTGTATAAAGAAACAAATTCACTATTTTTTTTCGATTTCTTCATCCCAGCATGGTGGGATTTGGAGGAAAAAACATTTCCCCCATGGTTGGACGAAAAAAACCACACATCCAACTATGGGGGATTTTTTTTTCCTCTAAATCCCACCATGGTTGGACGAAAAAACTGGTCGTCCAACCATGGATGGACGTGTGAAATGGTTGTCCTACCATGGTAGGATGAAAAAACTGGAAATCCCACCATGGTTGGACGGGTGAAATTGACGTCCACCATGGTGCAATTTCCAGTATTTTCATCCCACCATGGTGGGATTTCCATAGAAAAAAAATCGCCCATGGTTTGAATTTCTTGATTAAAAGTCCGTCCATGGTTTTTTTGAAATATTTTTAAAAATTTGTTAATTAAGTTGATTAAATTAATTTGTTCGATAAAAATATGTTTTAGGAATATTATTAACACTTATTTCAACGTTTTAAATTTGTCTAATAAAGATGGGAGATCGAGGAAAGAGCGTGATGGTTCCCGATGATCGTACAGTGAACCGGAGAGTCACGGCTTCAAAGCGTCATGGTCAGGAGGCCCCTTCTAGTGCACGGATACCTCGCGTTATCATTCGGTATAGATCTAATCCCATTCGTAGCGTTATTTCTGAGAGGGAGATGTCAGAGGAGGTACGAGGTAGTGTTCGTCAGATTGATGAGGGTTTCGAGAAAGAGGGTTTGGTGGACGCCGTTTATAGGGAAGAGAATTTTGTGGACGAGGGTTTGGTGGACGAGGAGTCGGAGGGCGAGGAGGATATGGTTGATCGGTCCGTTGTCTCAGAGGTTAGCCCGGGACACCTTAGGCCGCTACTCTAGATTGCAGGATGGTTCGGAGAGGGACCGCGGAAGAAACCGTGTAGTGACACTGATTGGCTCCTTAGAGCCCCGGTTTTTGGTGGGCCCCGTAACATTTATGTGTTACGGAGTTTTGGTGGACATGTGACATTTAGTAGTTCGACCAAGACCGAGCCGGCTAGATCCTTTATTAAGTGCTACGAGAGGCTGGGTTATATTGATGGGTTAGGGAAATTCGGACATACCATATTTATACCGGTTACCAGGATGAGGAGTTATGGAAGCCAAAGAAATATTCATCTGAAAATTATTCCACTGATTAGTGTATTGGTGGTATTATTATCTTAATGGTGGTATTATAAAGCTACTCTAGTAATGTTCAGTTTACTTTAATTTCGCCAGCTTTATGTATTAGCTTTAATTTTTGTCAGCTTTAATTTCCGTCTATTTTAATTTCGCCAGCTTTATGTATTGGATTTAATTTATGGCAGCTTTAATTTCCGTCCACTTTAATTTCCGCCAGCTTTATGTATCCCCTTTAATTTCTGTCAGCTTTATGTATCTAGTTTAATTTGAGTGTTGTCAGTGTCAATTATATTTAATCAAAATTAAATTGAGATAAAAGAAGAAAAAACAATACATAAATATCCATCAAATACACATGTACCTCATTCAAGACTACAATTCAGAACTTTATTAAAGTTGTTAGTTGACTAGTCCAATCATCTTATTGATTAAGATTAAACTAATTTATTATTAATAAAATAATATTAACTAAATTACATTACAAATATTAATAAAGTAGTTAACCAAAGCTCAATTTCCATGCAACTTCATCATCAGTGCTGTCATTTCTTCTATTCCGTCTTCTTCCCGGGGTGGATCCCATGCAAGTGTTCCAGTTCTTGATGTTTCTTTGGTACAAAGTATCGAGGTGACGGACACTCTTGTGTATGTAGGTCCTCCAAGTGGGAGCAAGTGGTGGCATGGCAACATCCTTCTATGGCCCTATTGAATGAAACCGCATCCAATGACTATGGTAGTTTACAATCCACATAACACCAGATGTTTTTGACCTGGAATCGAGACCCTAAATGGTAAAATTGTCTCACAACTAACGGCCCAAATTTTCTCACCATTGTCGCGATGGAAATGACCGATAACACTAATAGTCCACTTGAAGGTGGTTGCAAATGCAAGTAAGTGGTCACCACACATCCAATGTTTTGAACCGCATGCAATCTCAAGAAAGAACTCGACACGCCTCAAATTGGACTCAAACCCTGTCAAACTGGTCGTAGCCAATGGATGACTACCGAACAATTTTTTTAGACATCGTCGCTCCTAATCTCTCGTCTACACCATATCCTCATCTGAAGGTAGTCTCCCTCTTGCCCCCATTGGGCATGAGATATAACCCGGAAACCACAGTGACCATCGTCTCCGACATCTATTCATCCCTCGAACTGGCCCCAAAGCACCTCTAGTCGCGGTACCGTTTAGCCTAAGTAGAGATAAGGCCGATGGTGTAGTTTATTTCTAACGGAGCACAAGGTGGTCCTGGAGCAAAGTCCCCAAATAAGTGAGTACGATCAGTAGATCCATCAAAGCTAGGTGTCCCATATTTCCTTTGACTATGCTCGAAAGACGATTTGTTCCGAGTTGTAGACTTTTTAGGACAGGCTCTCGGGTTCTCATTAATAGGAGGTGACAAAACTTCCCCGTCCTCCGGATGAAGGAAGTCACGCATCTTCTCTGAGACCAACCTACGGGAAACCGGGTCACTCTTTCTAGCTTCCTTTACTAACACATCAAACTCATCATCATTGGTTCTCGGCATTTTATCAACACTATCAAATACCAAAGTCTTCCAAAAAACATGAACATCTTCAACATGGACCCTCCTACCTCTCCTACTCAAATCAACCAATTTTCATGCACAAGGTAGGCCATGAGTTGTCTCAAGCACATGTCCACACCCCTTCTCTAACCCGACACCAAGACCAAGACCTCTTTGAAGCTCTACCTCCATTAATCCTATTGCCTTCGTCCACACGACCCCTAGCAACAATGAGAACAAACAACTAGTTATCCGAGGCTGACTCCTTGAATCGTCAAGTTCCTTTCTAATCTCGGAGTGTTGTCTTTCAAGCATGTCATGCATCTTCGATCACTAACTATCAAGTGTCAAATTCGCGCTTTGAAACCATGTCTTAAGTACAGAATGAGCCGACTCGACATGGGAAGTAGACGTGTTACCGAAATGTAGGACATTGTTTGTATAACATCGCACAAACTTCTCCTTGTATTGACCCAAAGTGCTCAGAACATAGTTCCCTAAGGCAACACACTTGACGCGAAAACACTCCCAAGCTCTTTCAAACTCTTCCACGGTTAATGCATCGATAACTTGTATCTAACCCGATTCTGGATTATAGTAGACACGATCTCTATACCACTCCGTCTTGTAAATGTTCAGGGTTTTGGCATTGATGGCGCGGTAACACCAACAATCTCAACTAGTGGATTCTTGTGGGTGTTTGTCTTGTATGTCGAATCAATGAGCACAACATAAGGATAGGCTCGGAATAGCTGCACGGCTACGGGATGTGCCATGAATATATGAGAGATTTGTCGTGTCTCGGGATCACTCTCATGCCACTGCAAATAATGCGCTTCGACGGCAAGAGCAAACATTTGTTGTGCGGTGTTCCTTCCACCTCTAAATTACCGCCTCATTTTTTAGGTCTCGTTATAAATCTGTTTATTTGACGGTTGAGGTTTACCCGGCGTTCTTTGGTGAAAAGCGTTCTTTATATCTCTTGGGAGCACACCGGCCGTAACCTGTTGCTTCACATATGCTTTCTACTCGTCATCCAAAGCCACAAAATGACGATCACCGTCCTTGTAAACCACCTCCCCATGGTTGTGAAAACCTTTACCCTCGGCGGTGATAATGTTCCAAACTGCCCCGCTATCGTCACCTTGACGAGGGTAGTTCTGCACGGCTCGGATACGGAAACTGCATCTACACTTATTCGACCTACGTCGCTTCTCAGGATAATCAATTGGAGGAGGTCTACCATACCTTGAACATCGAAAGTAAGATGCCAACAACCCGTCTCGTCTTTTGTTTTTTGGCCCATTATTTGCTTTAACCTAAGCAAAACCATGTTCCATTGCAATCTTACTCGCCCAAGTAAAGGCATCATCATATCACGGGTATCAAAATCCAATGTCGTCTGAAAGTACGGATTGTAATCAATGTTATTATTCCCGAAATCCTCTAACGAGTCATGTTCAATGCAAATAGGTAGCTAATTAGACATTAAATATTTAACATATATTAGTAAATCATGATCTGCATACCTAAAATGTTATTAAACGGGGTTATAAAAAATAAATATCATCTGACCATGGTCAGACATTAAACTTACATGACTTAACCATGGTCAGACAAAAAAACTGGGTGTTATAACCATGGTCAGACGTTGGAAATGGACGTCTGGCCATGGCTGGACGTCCATTTCCAATGTCTGACATGGTATTTTTTCCAAATTTTTTAAAAAAAATCCGCATTTGAATTTTAACTAACTAAGACGTAACGTAAATAAATTATTTTAATCAAGTATAAACAAGCTAAGCAATTAACGGATTCCGGGAAAAAAATGACAAATTTAAATTTTGATTAATTTGTAAACATATCGATTTAGTGAAATTGTTGTTGTTCGATTTAGTAAAATTATTATTGTTGTAATTTTTTAATTTTTTTTAGTTTAATTAGTTGTATTTGATTTTGGGAGAATTAGAGATAAGATAGAGAGAAGAGAGATAGAGAGTTTAAGTTTATAAGGGCATTATCGTCTTTCGTAATGAAAACGTCGTCGATATTTCTTAAAACGTCGTCAATATTAACCAGCCGCCTTTCATTATAACCTAAGCAATTCAACAATCTACTCTAACTCCTTAACTGCAAGGAATTAATGTTTTACAAATTTGTTTTATCATCTAAAATTTCTTTCTACTATTCTTAAAAACACACTCAAGAAAATTAACACTATTTGAAATGTCGTTATTCATCAAGAAAATTCATAGGCGTGGAGATTTTTAACCGTTATTATATCCACATGTATAATATCAAATTCACCCTTTAAAATGACTTTATCATTATATCCTTTATCATTCATCACAAGTCACAACAACAGATTACATGATTAATTTTAACTTTATTATTTTTAGCATAGTTAGCAAAACATAGAAATTACTACTAATTTAGTCCGTTCACATTCTCTACTGTTAAGATAGTTGAGAGAGAGTTATGTTTGGTAAGAGAAGAAATGAAGGAAGAATGTTGTGTTGTATTATTCATTCTTGGGTCAAATATATAATACACAAGTACACTTTCCAACTTGTCTTGGAAATGCACTAGCTTAGAAACACAATGACATGAGAATTCAACATGACCAGGGGATACATTGTATCCTAATACCCTCCCGCAATCGTAAAAGCAGTAGGTTCTACGAACTTTACGATTGGAGAATACAAGAAAACTACAGTAAAAGAAAACGACTTCATCTCTTCATTTTGATCTTCCATCAAAAAATTTCTCATCTTCACAAGGTAGTACGGTAAACGAGTATAAGAGTCGCTAGAAAACGTTTATTCGAACAGTAGTCATATGCTTGTCTCAAAGATTAAGCCATGCATGTGTAAGTATGAACTAATTCAGACTGTGAAACTGCGAATGGCTCATTAAATCAGTTATAGTTTGTTTGATGGTACCTGCTACTCGAATAACCGTAGTAATTCTAGAGCTAATACGTGCAACATCGCCCGACTTATGAAAGGGCTGCATTTATTAGATAAAAGGTCAACGCGGGCTTTGTCCGTTGCTCTAATACCATGTTAAGATAGTTGAGAGGGAATTATGTTGGGTAAGGGAATTGGAGGAAGAATGTTGTGTTGTATTATTCATTCTTGGGTCAAATATATAATACACAAGTACACTTTCCAACTTGTCTTGGAAATACACTAGCTTGAAAACACAATGATATGAGAATTCAACAAGACTAGGGGATACATTGTATCAAAATATCTACTTTTAAATCGACGATCTTTACTTAGATTATACTTAAGGGATTAGTCTCAATCACAGGAAATGACAAACACCATACTCAACTTTTGTAATAAAATTTTTAAAGGTACTAATTAACACATCACGTAAACATTTAACTTACATAAGTTATTCAATTACATTTCACAGTTCTCTTTTATTTTTGGTAGAATGTTAGTATATTTCGTTAATATCATTAAGACCAATTACACTTTCAACCAATACAACTTGTTTTAATACATGTCTCACCAAAAAAGCTAATGCATCCTATCTCATTAATCAACCAAAATTAAAAATTTCTCATTCTACACCATGTGACATCCTCCTTGATCTTCTTAAAAATGACTTCAGGACGCCAAAGAAGAAGATGAACACGACAATGATTCCTTGTCCACCAAATATGATAAATCGAAGCATTGATGATAATAGCAATCACGCTGCTCTCCTTCCTGCTCCTGCCATAACACCACCAACCCAGTACATTGGCTACAAGAATACATGTTTTGAATGCATCATTCACAAGCTCCAGCACACACTTGTTATATGAGCACTAAAAGAACAAATGCTCACTACTTTCACTCTCCTCTCTGCAGAATACACAGTTTAAATCAGCTGATATATTCATCCTGCTCAGCCTATCAGCTGTTAAGAGTCTTCCATGAGCATACAGCCATACAATGAATTTATGCTTCGGCATACCAAGCTTGTTCCACACAAAATCATGCCAATCTACTACTGCATTATCTTTGCCTAGCCAATTATAGCCTGCTGCAATGGTAAATTGCCCATTCACCCCCTGCCAAACAGAGCCCACATACCCTAATAAAAACAAGTCTTTCACCCTGCATATCCTTCTCCATGCCCAGCTACTACCATGAGGAGGAATATAGTCACACCAACTCTGGTCCTTGATATAGATATAGTGTACCCATTTTACTCAAAGAGTATCCTTCTTATGCATAACCCACTACACATACTTCCCAACAGCTGTTGTGTTCCACCTTCTCAAATCTTTAATCCCTAGCACCCTGTACCATTGGTTTACAGACAGTCTCCCAAGCCACCAGAGCAGAAGAGTAAGAGAATGCTTCTCCTTTCCACAAATAACTTCTACAGACACTCTCAATTTTCTGCATGATACTAGAAGGGAGGATAAAAATACGAGCCCAATAACTGTGCAGGGTACTAAGAACACTTTGAATAAGAACCAATCTGCCTGCATAAGATAGTCTTCTATTCCCAAGAGCTCTAATTATATCCACTATTCTGTCCACAAGAATAGTACATTATAAGACAGATAGTTTCCTAGAAGAGATTGACATACCAAGATAAAGGAATGGGAGTGAACCAATCTTCATCCCAGATATCTCAGAACACCCTTCCAATAGCCCTGGACTCAACCCATTACCATAGATGTTAGACTTCCCCTTGTTCATATGAAGACCTGAAGCAGCTGAAAAGGTATTGAATGCCCTAATCATGATTACCATGGATTGCCAGTCACATCTCTAAAATAACAGCAGATCATCTGCAAAACAGAGATGGGTTAAATTCATTCTTCTACACAAGGAGTGATGTTTAAACCCCTCCATCTCCTTCACCCTGTTAAGTATTCTGGAAAGGTACTCCTTACAAATTGTGAATAACAAGGGAGATAGTGGATCCCCTTGTCTAAGTCCCCTTTTCCCAGGAAAAAATCCTAACAATTCCCCATTTAGATCCAAAGAGTAGGTAGGGGTAGTCACACAATCCATCACGAGATTAGTAAACTGTTGAGGGAAATTAAAGGCCACCATCATACCCCTTAAGAACTCCCATTCTCCAAAATAATAGGCCTTCTGGAGATCAATTTTCATAATGACTCTAGGAGAGCACACTTTCCTATTATAGAGTTTGGTGAGGTCCTGGCAGATGAGAATGTGCTCCACAATGTCTATATCTTTAATAAAGGCACTCTGAGTCTTGGATATAATATCCCCAAGAACTTCACTCAATCTATTACACAGGATTTTAGCAATACATTTATAGATAGTGTTGCAGCAGGCTATAGGCCTAAACTGAGACATATACTTAGGCATTTCCACCTTAGGAATTAGTGTAAAGGTGGTATGATTCACCTGTTTCAGTAACTTTCTACAAAGAAAGAAATCTTGAACAGCTCTAGTGACATCTTCTCCAGTGATCTTCAAAGTATCCTTAAAGAATTGACTATTGTAACCATCAGGCCCAGGTGCCTTACTACCAGGTATAGAGAACATAACTTTCTTTATTTCATCCACTGTTACTGGCTTGCAAAGGGCTATATGATGATCATCATTTAGAATAGGACCAGCCTGAACTGTAGCAGAATGAACTTCCCTTACATGATTCTTGGACCCCAGAACATTCTTATAAAAGTTTTCAAAGGAGTCATTAATACCCTGCAGTTGATTCCAGACATTCCCCTCCTCATCTTCAATCTGAAGAACTTTGTTATGGGCTCTTCTCTTTTTAATGCTAGAGTGGAAGAATGCAGTATTATCATCTTCTTCCCTTAGCCATCTCACATTTGCTTTTTGAGCTAGAGAATATTACTTAGCATTATCCAGTAATCTAAAGTTCTCAGAAACCTCCTTTTCTGCCAGCACCAAGGAAGGATTGAGGGGATCTGTTCTCAAAGCCATCTGAATACTTTGCAAAGACATCTCCATAATCTGAGCATTCTTCTCCACATCATGAAAGTTCTCATAATTAAGCTTTTTCAGATCATGCTTCATTTCCTTAAGTTTTCTCACTAGTTGAAACATCTTGGTTCCATGAACCCTTCTGCCCCAACTGTTGTGTATAACATCTTGAAAACCAGGAGCTTTTGCCCACATGTTAAAATACTTGAAAGATGATTTCCTCACCCTATCCTCTCCTTCCAAATGAATTAAGCAAGGACAATGATCATACAACCCTTCAGGCAAAACGTTTGCAAAGGAATCAAGGAAAAGCAGTAGCCATTGATCATTAATTAAAGCCCTATCAATCCTGCTATAGACCCTAGAGTTCACTTCCTTCTTGTTGGTCCAGGTAAAGAATCATCCAAGAGATTTAATGTCTTCAACTTCACAGAATTGTCACACCTGTGGAAAGGAATAATTTCAGCATTAGTCACAGCAGACCCGACCCTCTCATCACTTCTTATAACATTATTAAAATCACCACCTATCAGCCAAGGGCCATTGGTCACCTTAGCATAGTCCCTCAAGCAATCCCACAAACTAACTCTCTCCATATGTTTAATAAAACCATACACATATGTAATCCAAAACTGTCTTAAATCCCCTCTCATAGTAACCAGAGCATGTATAGTCTGAGCAGAAACATGCTTAATATTAACCTCAAAAACCTGTGGATTCCACAGCACCCATATATGACCACTGCTATGGCATTGATGATTAGTGCAAATGGCCCAATTATTACAAAAGACATTACTAACATTCAACCAATTTTTCTTTTTAACCCTAGTCTCAATCAACCCAAAAAGATCAATTTTATTCATATGCAGGAACCTTCTAATATCCAACTGCTTATTTGTCTTATTAAGTCCCCTAATATTCCAGAATCCTATTCTACCTATTTTCAGTTTGTTTCTCTACCTCCCTGCCTTCCTGCACCATTGGCTGAGCTGCTTGGACCACACTCTTTGTCACCATTTCAAGATATGAAGTACCCCCTGGAGTATATAAGAGTGAATGAGTGTCCTGCCTGCTCAACTTAGATGCACTTTGAGCAGGAGACACCCTCTGTACCCCTATAACACTAATTTTTGGAGATGCATACATCCACATTACCATTAGATTTACTCACCTTTTTCTTCTTCCATACATAATTCCTCCTCCCCACAGGTTCCATCTTCCTACACAATCCAGCATCATGTCCAATCCCTTTACATGTCTGACATTTTAAGGGAAGCCAGTCATACTCCACCTTAACAGTCTTCTTAATCCCTTCTTCATCAAGAAAAGACAGACTCTCTGGGAATACCTGATTAACCTTCACTTCAGTTAATAAACGAGCATAACCCAGGAAATTCTTCTTTTCAGTTGATTCATCTCTCCTTATAACTTTCCCAATCAATCCACCAATCTTATTTAAGCAATTCTCTCCCCAGAACTTCAATTCAAGCCCTACAAGCTTAATCCAAATAGGTAGGTATTCCAGGTCAAGCTTAATCAGATCAGCCGTGGGAGTCTATTCCCTAACCACAACTAGCTTATTATCAAACATAATACAACCACTCTGTAGGACCCTCTGTTGAATTTCCTTAGTCTTAAAGCGAACTAAGAAAATTCCATTTGGCATAAAAGAAACCTTATCTATCTCCTCTTCCTTCCACATACGCTTGATAAACCCAGATAAAACATTCCATGGCGGATTAGCACCAACCACATATCCAAACACAGAAAGGGACCAAAACAATATCTCATCCTTAACATCATCACTATGATCCAAGTTCAGGCGTCACCCCCACCGGCTCCTCCAAAGGAGCATCCAGTTCTTCATCAAGGTCAATCGGAGCAAGTGTCTCTTTATTGAATTCCATAGCCCTTGCCTTCGTACCCAGAAACCCACCATCCAATATTTTTCCGGCCAAATTAGAGCTATCAATTTCATTATCAGACAGACTATTATTAATTATAGGAGAAAGATTGTTATAATTATGTTTTTTATTATTATTTAGGTTAGGTTTTTTTGCTCTAGTCATGGTGTAGATCCCCAAATTAATTTCCCGAATTTTAGAGAAACCTCTCTCTTCTTCCTCTCTCTAGAATCATTTTTCGTAGTTCTCAACACTCACAAATCACAAAAACAATACTAGCTCACCGCTTACCGCTTACCGCTTGTACCATAGAATCGCACGGTGATTAATGTCATCCAACATTTAAAACCATTTATCACGAATAAAATATCATCTTTAACCTTTAATGTTATGTCATAAGTGAAGTTCTATCCTAACATAAATCTTAAAATATAGAAACTTATAAAAATCAGGTCACAATTATTACCAATTAAACCAAAATAACTCAATCCAATTCCTTCAAAAAATAAAATTTTAAGCATCATCTCATATTCTACTTATTTACAAATCCACCAATTTAATTTAGCCTTATCAACTTACAAACAACTGACTATGACTTCAAGACCATCCTTCCTCACTATACTACTACGCTTACCACTATAAAAATATCACATTGCTTCACAGTTGTACCCCTTAATCAATTGAACTTAATGCTAATAAGACTATAAATTCCTTTGAAGACATTTAGGCGACAACATATTCCGTGGTGGTATTTATTCGACACATAAGATTACGGCTTAAGTAAAGACAAGTAACTACGAATTAACAAAATCAAATCATAATTTTTTTATAAGCATATTTAAAGGTCGAGTTATTACTCCTGACTAGATTATTGCACAAAACTTTAACACAACTCAAATTACACATTCTCATTTTCAACTTATTTCACAAGATTATTAATATCAGCTTAATATAATTAAAACGTAGTCATGATAGATAATCATCAATTTGGCTTACCAGTTCATAAGAAACCCCTCTGTCCAACCGTTTTACTAAAATAATATCAATCATAACAAGGACAAATAGTGTAGGAATGAAAGAGACGTTGGAGAAAGAAAATTCAAAGGTACATTATTAACTTTAACATACACATCTGAAACATACATATAATTCTTCTTGTTTGCATATTGTTTAGGCCAAAAATTGATCAAACCTATTAAATTGTTTGTGGAGGGACAAAATGATCTACACTTTTTAGCCTTAATGTGGGGGTTGATTTATATGTGATTTGTGATAGAATACAAAGCTAAAATAAGTAAAAGTAATGACGAAAAGAACAAAAAAATAAAGTAAATGAGCAAGGATACACGAAAATGGTGACGCGGACACCCATTGTGGGAAAAACTGCGGGGGGAGTCGGAATCCCGCCAAATATATGCACTAAAATGTAAAAGTACTTGCTAAGGTGGTACAGAGTACGCTCTGGCGGTACTACCAGATTCTCGCAGAATTAAGGGTATACTCTGCCGGAAATACAAGATATACTCTGGCGGAACCACCGGATTCTGATGGTATGACATGATTCTGGCGGAACTTAGAGGGGGCTTAGGGAGTACAAATGGTATGTAAAATACATTAATAAAACTAGGAGGAATGACTCAAGCGTTGTGAGTATGAGAGTGAGTGTGTGTTGGACTATGAATGCCTTGCTTCCCCTTTCTTTCCTTTATTTATAATATGGTGAAGAAACCCTAACGGCTCTTTAGGTCTTCCTCCGAGACTTGCTCAGCCGGTCCGCTTTTTGTGGAGGCAGTTGTTGACTTAGTAAAATAAGGATGTTGTAGTTGTTGTGTTAGTTGTATTAGATCTCCACCGTTGATCTTGTTTTAATCTTGACCACATATATCCACTTTGCTCCTTAATCCATGTGCTTTGCTCTTGCCCAACCAAACTTTGCCATGTCATTGATCCATGTGCTCTTTTATGATGTTGACTCTTTCTTCCTCTCTTGTGCGTAAAACCTTCATCTTTTTAAGTAACCACTTTTGACTTGTTGACCACACTTTCCATGTCACCAATCCACCTATTCTTGGATAAGCCAATCATATGTCACCACATCACCAAGCAAAAGACTATTGATTTTCTCCCATAACAATTGCCCCCAATTTCTCTCCTTAACTTCGTTGAAGAGGGAAATTAGTCCTTCAAGTACTGCATGTTCAAGTACTGCTTGTTCAAGTACTGCAGGTTCAGGTAATGAAGGTTCTTCACCCTCTGGTCGTGCTGCTAGTATCATTCTGCGGGAACGAGTATATGCTGCACGATACTCTTAAATCCCCTGTCGTGCACCCCTGAATTCTTGTACTCTGGTATGCTCATTGTGCTGGATCATATCTTGTAGTTCTGGCATACTGATTTCTATATCTCCGTACTTCTGCTATTATGTAAGTAAAGCCATATAGATGCTCAGCAGATATCTCCTTGATGTAGGAGGATTCTGATGGAAGTTGGGTTTAGCTCACGGATGTTGGGGTCCAGCTTTAGATGTTGGTGGACGCTAGAGTCCATCTGGTAGATGCTCTGTAGACATTGATCTAGATGTAGGGGGATTCTGATGGAAGTTGGGTAGAGCTGGTAAATGTTGGGTTCCAGCTGGTAGAAGTTGAGGGATAACCTCCTCCTGATTGTATTGTACCGCCTCTGGTTGTCAAGGATTATTCTGGAAATGAGAACCTTTGGAGGTACTTCCCTTAATGTATGTAATACCTGAAAAATGTTAGTGATGGAACATAGGTGTTCGCGAGAAAATTTCGCAGTGTGTTGGTCCGCACCTACGGAGGTGCAGACGTACTCTGTATTATAACTTTTTGGTCTTTTCTGATTTATGTTTCTGAACTACTTACTATGTATTTATCGTTTGTAGCATTTGTTTGTACAACTGTCGCTCGTGGCAACTTTGTTTGTCGTGCATGCATTGTACGCTATTTGTTGGCCGGCATTGTCGGTAGACGGTGGTTTGGAGTCTATTGTCCTTATATCAGAACTCCACGCAATGTGGAAGTGTAAGGGTGGTAGTATAGGGGCTTGACCCTTTATTCGCCACGCACACGTTGCTTGTACCTCTAGAAGAGTTTTATGCTAGTCTGGATATGGCAGATTGTCTTTCAAGGTTAGTAGGCTCCTTCAGTGAGGAGGGTAGTGGAAAACCAAAACAAGTTATTTTGAATATTTCTGAAAGCATTCGCTAAGAAATACTTTTTTGAAACTTTTTATTTCGAATTTGTTAAGATGTAAAAAACTCGTTGAGAAGAAAACTCTCGGTTTAAGAATGACTTTCAAAACTGTACCAACTGATGTAGTCTGCAGGTCATGTATGACCGTAGGACTGATAACTTAAGTATTGTACTGCCAACTGGCGAATTGTTGGAGAGGGTCCTGCCCCCTGCATGACTTTCACATGCCCACTTTGGAGGGCATGCAGAACAGCCTGGGACTCATGTTCGTCTTTCCCTTGCCGAGGAGAAACTTGCTATATCATGGGCAGATTGCAAAATGTGATTGGTTCCTGCATCTATACTGGCAGTAAATTTGATTGAATTGCCCCAGATTGTGGATCAACTCCCTGCTGAATATGTAGAGAGCATGATCTGTTCCGCAAGAGATGTAACTTGATCTGCATCGATTTTCTCTTGTCCTCCTGATAGGGTGATATTCTGGAAAGACTGACCTATTCTGCAAGAACACTGACTTGTTCAGCTGGCAGAGTAAGCCGTCCTTTAGACTGAGTGACATCCCTTGCTGGTAGGATGACCTCCTGACTGTCCTGCAAGATATTTGTGGCTAGGGTTGGCCGTTGGCTAAGCTAACGGCCCTCTAACGCTAAGGTCAGTAGCTACTTGAAGTAAAAAGAAGGTAATGAAGTTATTAAGTTACAGTCTACCTCAGTTGTACCATATATGTTTATGGATATGTGTCTTCTTCTAATCTAATCGTTGCCATTGCCTTTACTTGCACATCCTCAAAGGTATTGCATGGGTACCTAGTCAATTCTTCGTACAGGTCGGAGTCTGGGAGTAGTCCTTGTCTGAAGGCCTCAATTGCGGTGGGAATGTCACATCTAGGGATGTGTACCTGCAGTGCTGCCCCCGTTAAGGTGGACCCGAAGCTCTTGCACATGCAGGACTCTTTCAGGGGTCATGTAGCTGTTACAACCATCATCTTCTGTTTGTACTGGTTGATGTAGTCTGAAGGGTCATCGGTCTCGCCGTATAAAGTCATTGTGGGTGCTTTGAATCCTTTAGGCATGTCGCTAAATGATATGTCGTCGACGAAGAGGGCATCTGTGTAACTCTGCGATGCTTCTCTTTCCAGAGGACGTGGCATGCACGGTATTTTTTTGATCATGTCTCTGAGTTCCTAAAGCTCTTTGAGCTGTTGTTCCACATGTGCTCATATTCCTGTAAAAGGGTTAGAAACAGGCGGGACGAATCCAAAGGGATTACCTCCTGACGCTGCTCCTACATAGTGTTGTTGTATTGAGTAGGGTTGGTTGGCAAAGCTGCTGGACGGAGGGGTGGCATTGAAGATGGACCCGCACTTCTCATGTGGTACCTGCTGACTGGTGGTACCTGTAATAGAGAAGGAGTTAGCCCCAAGAAAACCACTAGAAAAAATGTTACTTGGGGTACTCTGCATGTTGGTCAACATGAGAGAGTGACTAGGTGTTATAGCTTCAAGTCTGACTAGTTCTGTAGAGCGACTTAGCGGTAGACCCTCTAGAGTGGATTTGGTAACCGGCTCATGGGGAACTTGCCATTCTGGTCCTCTACACACTACTGAACCCTGGAGCGAGTAGGTTGATGGAACCATTATCTGGACATTCTGTACGACCGGTACTAGGTGAAGGGGTACCATGGCTGCTATCCTTGCCTTCATATCCATGCTGTTCTTCTACAGGTTCTCTACGGTTTTCTGCAGGGTGCCCATTTTCTTCTTGATGGCCTGCAGAATATCTGCATCTGGTGGAGTTCGGCATGGATGCCTAGAGGTTCCTTCAGATAGGCTACTCTGGACCTGCACTCATGTGCTCAACACCGTGCTGGTACACCCTCTGCCGGTACCACACTGGGGTTTCTTGTAGACTCGCCATTCCTTCTCTGGCAGATTTTAGGGGTACCATGGAGGCCAGGACTGCAGAAATCTGGTAGGCACTCTGGTGGAGTACTGCCTCGATGATAGTTTGGCTATAGAACTCGATCACTTTGCCCCACGGTGGGCGCCAAATTGTTTAGACCAAAAATTGACCAAACCTATTAAATTTTTTGTGGAGGGTCAAAATGATCTATACTTTTTAGCCTTAATGTGGGGGTTGATTTATATGTGATTTGTGATAGAATACGAAGCTAAACTAAGTAAAATTAATGACGAAAAGAACAAAGAAAATAAAGTAAATGAGCAAGGACACACGAAAATGGTGACGCTGAAACCCAATGTAGGAAAAATCGCGGGGGGAGTCGGAATCCCGCCAAATATATGCACTAAAATGTAAAAGTACTTGCTGAGGTGGTACAGAGTACGCTCTGGCGGTACTACCAAATTATGGCAGAATTAAGGGTATACACTGCCAGAAATACAAGATATACTCTGGCGGAACCACCGGATTCTGATGGTACCACAGGATTTTGGCGGAAATTAGAGGGGGCTTAGGGAGAACAATTGGTATGTAAAAGATATTAATAGAACTACGAGGAATGACTCAAGTGTTGTGAGTATGAGAGTGAGTGTGTGTTGGATTATGAATGCCTTGCTTCCCCTTACTTTCCTCTATTTATAATATGGTAAAGAAACCGTAACGGCTCCTTGGGTCATCCTCCGAGACCTTCTCAGCCGGTCCGCTTTTTGTGGAGGCAGTTGTTGACATAGTAAAATATGGTTGTTGTAGTTGTTGTGTTAGTTTTATTTGATCTCCACCGTTGATCTTATTTTGATCTTGACCACATATCTCCATTTTGCTCCTTAATCCATGTGCTTTTCTCTTGCCCAATCAAACTTTGCCATGTCATTGATTCATGTGCTCTTTTATGATGTTGACTCTTTCTTCCCCTCTTGTGCGTAAAACCTTCATCTTTTTAATCAACCCCTTTTGACTTGTTGACCACACTTTCCATGTCACCAATCCACCTTTTCTTGGATAAGCCAATTGTAACAACCCGAAAAGTACCCAATTTGTTTAAGTAAGATATCTTGGATATTTTTCAGCAGACTTAAGGTTTTAATATAGGAATTTTTGTTCCGAGTCGTATTTTGAAATTCCGCATTCGTATTTGGAATTTTTGAGAGATTTCATGAAAAGACCGTTTTTGGTCATCTTTGACTTTTCTTGACTTTTAAATCGTCTTTGACTTTCTCTTGACTTTTTAAAGTCGTCATTGACTTTTTCTCGACTTTTAAGTCGTCATAAACTTTTCTTAACTTTTAAGTCATTTTTGACTTTTCTCGACTTTTTAGTCAACTTTGACTTTCGTTGACTTTTCCCGACTCGCCTCGCAAGTTTGAAGACCGAAATTTTATTTAAAAAAATAATATTTTTGATTTATTTTTATTTGGATTTATTAAGATTTATCATAATTTAATATAATTATTTTGAATTTATTCGGTATTTAAAGAATAACTTTTACGGTTTTTAATCGAACGTCATTTAACTATTCCCGACTCATCGTAAATCCCGTAACAAAATCGAAACTCGACTTTGGCATGAGTCACGCGCCCATGTCATCGTTTTCCACTCACTCGAGATATTTTAAATTCTTTCGAATAAACTAATACAAATATCCTAGATATTTGTTACGTTATCGATCCGTCAACGGAGATTTCGCAAATCGTTTACAAAACAGACCCGACAAGCCCCTAATTCACACGGCTCAACCTCCCTCTAATAGCCCTTGATATTTTCATTACTTTTGATTACAATATCATAATATCTAGATAACTATTTACTTTATCGATCAATTAACGAAAATTACGCAAAACGCTCGAAATCAGACCGGAAGTCACCATTTCACACGTCTACTTTAGTCCTCTCTTAGGCCTTGATATTTTGATTACTTTTCATTACAATATCATAATATCTTGATATTTGGATTAATTAACTTTATCGTTAATTATATTTAATCGTTTACCGTAAAATAATTATTAAACGCGAGTCAATTACGTAACAACAATTTCAAAACTAGATATCTTTATTTGTCTATAAACTCACGGCCAACTCCACTCCACTTTACTCACAAACACCTTTTCATTTTACAACAAATCAAATAAAGATCAAAATATCACTTTCTTTAATCGTTCTTCGTGTTCTTCGTCGTTCATCATTTGTTCTTCATCGTTCTTGAGCAAAACCTTCATAAATCCTTCATTTCTTAATTAAATCCGTCCTAATTTATATTTCTAGGATCTCCTCTTCGCTCCCCATCTTCACGTACGGTTTTATTTCAATTCCGGTAAAATCGTTTTCAACACTTTAATTATGGAAATTCATATTTTTAGTTCTAACAATGTTTTCTTGTCATTTCTTATAGGGGAAGAGTTTGAAGACGAGTTTGGAGACTCGTATATATTGGGTGAAGATTAGTAGAAGGGTTTCTTAATTATATACTTCTTATATTTTGGTGCTAATTGGTTTTTGGGCTAGCTAAGGTAACAATTCCGTTTTACTCGACGAATTAATGTCACATAGCTTTAGTTTTGTTTTTGTAGCCTTAGTTTTGATCATGTTATGGTTATTTAAGATTTAGTTAGTAACATAGCTTTGGTTTTTGTTTCTTTAGTTTTTGGTTCATACTTTTATTTTGGGTTCATATTGTTGTTATTTATGATTTTTGGTAGTAATATGATAAGTAGTGATTTTTATCATGTTGTATGAATTTTGATGATTTTATGTTGTTTTATTGTTCTTGATGATTTTTATGTTGTTTGGAATTTTTATGTTGTTTTATTGTTCTTGATGATTTTTATGTTGTTTGGAATTTTTATGTTGTTTAGTGTTCTTGATAAATTTTGATGATTATTCATAATGATGATTTTGTATGGATAGTTGTTAAAATGGTTGTTTGATGATTTAAAACATGTTGGAATTGATTTGGTGTGGTTTGTGAGTGAACCGTGGGGAAGGGGGCTGAACCGGACCAAACCAGACTGGTCCAGGCCGGTTCAGACCCGGTCTGGGTTGGTCAAGGCGGGTCCGGGTTTTGGTCTTTGAGTTGTGTCGATGTATGATTGTTTAATTGTTGTTATGACGGGTTTTAATTATGTTAAGCATGCGGGAAAATATTAGAAATCGGTTTTAGAAATTTTAAGCAAAAACAGCCATTTTGGCCAAAACAGGCCGTGAGGCCCAAATCAGGCCCATGTGGGTCCGGCCCAACTCAGCCCGTGGGTCCCACTTTGGGACTTGTGACGGTTTTTGAGTTTAGCGTTAATTTATCGTGTTTTGTAATATTTAACAAGTGGGAAATATTAATAAGTAAATTATTTAATTAAAAGTGTTTTTCATAAAATTATTATTTCTCACATGTTGGAAATTATAATACAAGATCGAAATTTAATTTGAAATCCTTTAAGTCAAGCGGGTTTTAGTTGGATTTAATATTCACATGTTAGAAGTTATAAAATGACATGTATTGAATATGTTGATTTTTATGTTGAAGTCTATGTGATAAAGACTCTGTTACTAGCCGGTTTGATCAAACGGGTTTGGTCAAACTAAGATCTAGTCAGCCCCGTTTTGACTGATGACCCGTCGCGGGACTCGGGTCGGGGATTTGTCTTCAGGTAAGGTTGTATTTAATTATTGAAATAGCCTTAGTAGATATGAGGCGATATGATATTTGATTATGATTTATATGCAATAGTCACATGATAGGATGTTTTTCCCGTGACTGTTTGATTATATGGTTGGTGTCGTGTTGACTAAGTACCCATAGAGAATTATGGATATATGGCGTCTTGACCATTCTAATTCTAAATGAGTATCTTGGACCATGACATCGATAGGCCTTTACTGTCTTTAACGAGTATATGTTCACTTGTTGATAGCTTTTGTGTCTCGGCTTGGTGGGTTTATATCCAAGTCGGGACATGGTTGCCTAATCCACGGTTGGAACCAGCTTAAGTACTAGCCATCTCTGCTTAGGGGGTCGCCTAGTAGAGTTTCTCATAGACGGTTATGTCATGGGACGGGGAATGGAATAGCTGTTGTTGCTAGGTCTGATCAGTCTAGGACTAGGATGTTTTCCTACCTTGTGGTATAGCCTCGAGTTACAGAAGTCGACTATTGCCGTGCTAAGAACTTATGCCTGTTTGTAGAGTATTGGTCTTTCATGTTTGTATGATTCTATGAGTTTAGAAGGTGAGATGCAAGCCGGCTAAGATTGATAGAGTTTGGATTCCCGATTGTTAACTGATTCACATGATTACGTGTTGATTAGGGTTTTTGAGTGTATCAGGGCCATGTTACTTGGTAACCGCTGAGCCCGCATACCAGCTTCCCTACCTCGAGTTATATTTTATTACGGTTTCACATGATAGCTTTCACATGCTAGGTTATGTGTTAGTTAATTGTTTCATAACATGAAAAGCATATCATATATGTTTAAGTTTTGTATTTTCCGTATACATTGCTTTTATGTTATTCATGTTTAATTAAACTCGACATTTCGTGGCTGGGAGAACTCGGAGTTACTCCCCACTGACTGTGGCTTCCGTGTTTATATTTAATGCGGTCGAACAGGTGGTGATGCATATTTTGGGTACATTGACGAGCTAGCGAGCGAAGTATTTACCTTGGACCTATATTCGGTTCATAGTTTGTATATTATTATATACACTTTTATTTCCGTATTTATACGGGAGATATGTCTCCCGTCTTGTATATTTCTTTTGTAAATTATAAATTCCGTTTTGTAATAAACTTGTTTTTATTTATGACACCTTCGTATTGTATTCACATCTTTTATTGTATTTAAATTATTTTTTTTCTTTCCGCAAATTTGAGGGTGTCACAGTTGGTATCAGAGCTATTTTGCTCCCGACGCACGTTTGTGTACCCTTGCATAAATAACTTGACCTTAATAAATAATAAACCTTGAGATAGAAGGGTAAGATGGGTAGATTAAGATTTATGTTGTAGTCTCTTTGTTCTTGCTAAATGATAAGTACTAATCTGTGTTTTATTTTGCAAGATGCCTCCGAGGATTGACAATACGATCTTAGCTGCTCTTACCGTAATTATCCAAAACCAGCAAAATCAGCAAAACCAGCAAGCTAATCCTATTCCTAATCCTATTCCCGATCGTGAGAGACACGGGAGTTATACGTGGGTCGCTTCACAGCTATCGAGGAGCCAAGCCAAAACCTACGATGGCGAAGTTGATCCCTTTAAACTTTCCGAGTGGTTACGAGAGATGGAGAAGAGTTTTTCTCTTTATGATGTCCTTGAAGAGGACAAGGTCCGTTTAGCTTCTCACTTCTTAGTGAAAGAGGCCGATCAGTGGTGGACTCTTTCTGGTCCTACCGCTAAGTTGGAGCCTAATTTCGGGTGGACTCGTTTCCGGGAACTATTGGAGACGAGGTTTTATCCGGATGAGTTGAGACAGCAGAAGCTGAAAGAGTTTATGGATTTCAAGCAAGATAAACTATCCGTTCAGGAGTTCACTACCCGGTTCAATGAGTTGGCTCATTATGCCACTCGACTTATTAGGGTAGAGGAAGACAAAGCCTTCTTTTATTTGGGAAAGCTTTCTCCCCAGATAAAGGGGAAGATCAGTAGAGGCTCTACTTCTTTTGTCTCGATCTATAATGACGCCATTTGGGCGGAGAGTTCTATCCGGGAGATTGCCGAAGAAGCTCGTACTTCTTATATTGCTCCTAATTCTTATGGCAAGAGGCCTTTATATCCTTCTTCCCGACCTTCGTTTTCTCCCTCTTTTCCAAACAAGAGGAGAAACTTTCAGAGTGGACCGGCAAATCAGAGGAGCCGTCCATTTGTTCCGAGTAACAACAACGACCTTAAAGGTCGTATCTGCTTTACATGCAAGATGCCTATTCACCCTGGTGTTGGTTGCTTCAACAAGCCGTTTATATGCTTTATTTACCAGAAGCCAGGGCATAAGGCTAATGTTTGTCCTGAGAGGAAGGGTACGGTGTCTACACCGGTTATTTCTGGGCGACCTAAGGGTCGGATTTTTATTATGAGCCGTGCTTAGGCTGATGCTCAGCCTGACATCGTGACGGGTATGTTCTCGATTTATGAGTTTCCGTGTTTAATATTGTTTGATACGGGAGCTTCCTTATCTTTTATTTCCATGAGACTATCCGACAAGTTACCGCTTAAAGCTTCAGTCGGAGAAACTACTCCTATTTCTTTACCATCTGGAGATGTATTTTCATGCTCTTATCTTCATTCCGACATTCCAATATCCATAAATGGATCTATTTTTCCTGCAAATCTTCTGCGGTTTCCTCTTGAAGAGTTCGATATTATTCTGGGCATGGATTGGTTATCTACTTATCATGCTCGATTTGAATGCCGTGACCAGAAGATTATTCTTAAAAGTCCTTTGGGTGCTCGTGTTTCTTATCAAGGAGGAAGAAAGCAAACAAGTGTGAAGTTAATCTCAGCAATGAAAATGATGAATGTTTTGAAGAAGGGTCATCAAGCATTTCTATGTGTAGTGACTACTTCTGATTCTTCTCTTCCTTCTTTGAAGGATGTTCCTATTGTTTGCGAGTTTCCAGATATTTTTCCCGATGAATTACCGGGAATTGCTCCGGAAAGAGATGTTGAATTCTCTATCGATCTAGTTCCTGGAACTGGACCAATTGCCAAAGCACCTTATCGTATGGCCCCTTCGGAGTTAAAAGAGTTGAGAATACAACTTGATGACTTAATTGAGAAAGGCTTTATAAGGCCTAGTGCTTCTCCTTGGGGTGCGCCCGTACTATTTGTCAAGAAGAAAGATGGTTCTATGCGGATGTGCATCGATTATCGTGAATTGAACCGTGTTACCATCAAAAACAAATATCCTCTTCCTCGTATTAATGATCTATTTGACCAGCTACGTGGTGCTTCTACTTTCTCAAAGATCGATCTTAGATCGGGTTATCATCAGATTCCCGTTCGGGAAGCAGATATTCCGAAGACTGCTTTCAGCTCGAGGTATGGTCATTTTGAATTCAATGTGATGCCATTCGGTTTGACCAACGCTCCTGCAATATTCATGGATCAAATGAATCGTACCTTCCGGGAGTATCTTGATAAATGTGTGGTGGTATTTATTGACGACATTTTGATCTTTTCGAAATCTGAGGAAGAACATGCTATTCATCTTCGAGCCATTTTGGGTGTTCTTCGACGCCAAAAGTGGTATGCTAAGTTCTCAAAATGTGAATTCTGGTTGCCCGAGGTATCTTTCCTTGGTCATGTCATTTCCAAAGTCGGTGTTATGGTCGATCCAGCTAAAATTGAGGCAGTTGTGGATTGGAAAAGTCCGAGAAATGTGTCCGAGATCCGGAGTTTCCTTGGTTTAGCGGGTTATTATCGTCGGCTTGTGAAAGATTTCTCCAAATTAGCAAGACCGATGACCCAATTGCTAAAGAAGGAAGCAAAGTATGTTTGGACCAATGAATGTGAAATTGCCTTCTTGGAACTAAAGATGAGATTGACTACTGCACCGGTTTTAACCTTACCAGATGATGAAGCTGAGTATGATGTATATTGTGATGCTTCAAAGCATGGTTTGGGATGTGTCTTGATGCAGAATAGAAAGGTTATTGCTTATGCTTCTCGACAACTAAGGGTTCATGAAGTGAATTACCCGACTCATGATCTTGAGTTAGCAGCTGTAGTACATGCCTTGAAGACTTGGAGACATTATCTTATCGGAGTTCATTGTCGAATATATACCGATCATAAGAGCTTGAGGTGCATTTTTACTCAGAAAGAGTTGAACATGAGGCAGAGAAGATGGTTGGAGTTAGTGAATGATTATGATGCTGAGTTGATTTATCACGAGGGAAAAGCAAATGTTGTGGCAGATGCTTTGAGTAGGAAGACTAGTCATTCATTAAATGCTCTTGGTACTTTACCCGATGAACTGGTAACCGAATTTCAGAAGCTTCAGATACAGTTCGTTGGGAAAGGATTTGATTATCTTGGTGCTTTGACCGCGGAACCTGATTTTTATCGAGAGATCCGTACTTGTTTACCGGAGGATGCTACTTTTATCGCCATTCGATCAAAGATATTACTTGGGCAAGCTAAGGATTGTGTGGTGGATGATGATGGCTACCTTCGTTACCATGGTAGAATGTTTGTTCCGAGAAGTGCCGAGTTGAGAAAGAGAATACTTGATGAAGCTCACCTTTCTCCTTATTCTATTCATCCTGGTGGCGACAAAATGTATAAAGATTTGAGACCACAATTCTGGTGGCCAAGGATGAAGATTGAAGTGAAGGAGTATGTTAGTAGATGTCTTACTTGTCAAAAAGTGAAGATTGATCATCAAAGACCCGGAGGTTTGCTGCAACCTTTGGAAATTCCTCTGTGGAAATGGGAGTCTATTTCTATGGACTTTGTGATGGCTTTACCTAGAACTTCTAGTGGAAAGAATGCCATCTGGGTTATTGTAGATCGTCTAACCAAGTGTGCCAGATTCGTACCTATCAATGAAACTTGGAGGATAGATGTCCTAGCCCGTGCCTATGTGGATGAGATCGTGCGCTACCATGGAGTACCTAAAAGTATAGTTTCAGATCGTGATCCGAGATTCAGTTCCCGATTCTGGACAGCTTTGCAAGAAGCCATGGGTAGTAAATTGTTGATGAGCACAGCTTTCCATGCCGCTACTGATGTACAAACTGAGAGAACGATCCAAACCTTTGGAAGATTTCGTCGAGCTGGCCTTAGACTTTCTCTACTCTTGGGAGAAGAGTTTGCCTCGGTGGAATTGTCTTATAACAACAGTTATCATGCTTCTATCAAGATGTCACCATATGAGGCTTTATACGGTAGGAAATGCCGTAGTCCGGTTTGTTGGGATCAAGTGCAAGATGATCATATGTTGAGTCCCGACATTGTTACTGAGACGATCGATCAAGTTCAAATCATTCGAGAGCGAATGAAAGCCGCTCAAGATAGACAGAAATCTTATGCCGATGTTCGTCGTCGACCGCTTGAATTTGATGTTGATGACCGTGTATTCCTTAAGGTGTAACCAATGAAAGGAGTGAAACAGTTTGGAGTGAAGGGAAAGTTGAGTCCTAAATATATTGGACCGTTTCGTGTGCTTAAAAGAGTTGGTCCTGTTGCTTATCGTCTGGAATTACCTCCGAACTTGAGCAAAGTTCATGATGTGTTCCATGTTTCGCAATTGAAGAAGTATATCAGTGATCCGAGTCATATTATTCAAGAGGAAGGGTTGGACTTGGAACCTAATTTGGCTTTGGAAGAAAGGCCGATTCGTATACTTGAAAGGGCTAACAAACAACTCCGAAACAAGGTGGTACCTTTAGTTCGTATCCTTTGGCGTTGTGGAAACGTCGAATCAGAAACCTGGGAACCCGAAGCTAAAATGTTAGCTAAATATCCCGAGCTCTTTGCTTGAGGTAAATTTTCTTCTTTCTTTCCTCTTCCTATTCGATTTATTCTTTCGAAGATGCCGTTCCTGCTGTCGATATTCTTAACTGCTGACGAGAACCTGCCGTTCCGTAGATAAGACCCCGTATTTTATTACAAGTATATTTTAACAGTTTTGAAATAGACCTACATATATGTTACGTTCCTTCTTCTAAGTTTCGAGGACGAAACTTTTTAAAAGGAGGGGTGATTGTAACAACCCGAAAAGTACCCAATTTGTTTAAGTAAGATATCTTGGATACTTTTCAGCAGACTTAAGGTTTTAATATAGGAATTTTTGTTCCGAGTCGTATTTTGAAATTCCGCGTTCGTATTTGGAATTTTTGAGAGATTTCATGAAAAGACCGTTTTTGGTCATCTTTGACTTTTCTTGACTTTTAAATCGTCTTTGACTTTCTCTTGACTTTTTAAAGTCGTCATTGACTTTTTCTCGACTTTTAAGTCGTCATAAACTTTTCTTAACTTTTAAGTCATTTTTGACTTTTCTCGACTTTTTAGTCAACTTTGACTTTCGTTGACTTTTCCCGACTCGCCTCGCAAGTTTGAAGACCGAAATTTTATTTAAAAAAATAATATTTTTGATTTATTTTTATTTGGATTGATTAAGATTTATCATAATTTAATATAATTATTTTGAATTTATTCGGTATTTAAAGAATAACTTTTACGGTTTTTAATCGAACGTCATTTAACTATTCCCGACTCATCGTAAATCCCGTAACAAAATCGAAACTCGACTTTGGCATGAGTCACGCGCCCATGTCATCGTTTTCCACTAACTCGAGATATTTTAAATTCTTTCGAATAAACTAATACAAATATCTTAGATATTTGTTACGTTATCGATCCGTCAACGGAGATTTCGCAAATCGTTTACAAAACAGACCCGACAAGCCCCTAATCCACACGGCACTCCCTCTCCTCTAATAGCTCTTGATATTTTCATTACTTTTGATTACAATATCATAATATCTAGATAACTATTTACTTTATCGATCAATTAACGAAAATTACGCAAAACGCTCGAAATCAGACTGGAAGTCACCATTTCACACCTCTACTTTAGTCCTCTCTTAGGCCTTGATATTTTGATTACTTTTCATTACAATATCATAATATCTTGATATTAGTGTAATTAACTTTATCGTTAATTATATTTAATCGTTTACCGTAAAATAATTATTAAACGCGAGTCAATTACGTAACAACAATTTCAAAACTCGACATCCTTATTGGCCTATAATTACACGGCTCAACCCACTCCACTTTACTCACAAACAACTTTTCATTTTACAACAAATCAAATAAAGATCAAAATATCACTTTCTTTAATCGTTCTTCGTGTTCTTCGTCGTTCATCATTTGTTCTTCATCGTTCTTGAGCAAAACCTTCATAAATCCTTCATTTCTTAATTAAATCCGTCCTAATTTATATTTCTAGGATCTCCTCTTCGCTCCCCATCTTCACGTACGGTTTTATTTCAATTCCGGTAAAATCGTTTTCAACACTTTAATTATGGAAATTCATATTTTTAGTTCTAACAATGTTTTCTTGTCACTTCTTATAGGGGAAGAGTTTGAAGACGAGTTTGGAGACTCGTATATATTGGGTGAAGATTAGTAGAAGGGTTTCTTAATTATATACTTCTTATATTTTGGTGCTAATTGGTTTTTGGGCTAGCTAAGGTAACAATTCCGTTTTACTCGACGAATTAATGTCACATAGCTTTAGTTTTGTTTTTGTAGCCTTAGTTTTGATCATGTTATGGTTATTTAAGATTTAGTTAGTAACATAGCTTTGGTTTTTGTTTCTTTAGTTTTTGGTTCATACTTTTATTTTGGGTTCATATTGTTGTTATTTATGATTTTTGGTAGTAATATGATAAGTAGTGATTTTTATCATGTTGTATGAATTTTGATGATTTTATGTTGTTTTATTGTTCTTGATGATTTTTATGTTGTTTGGAATTTTTATGTTGTTTTATTGTTCTTGATGATTTTTATGTTGTTTGGAATTTTTATGTTGTTTAGTGTTCTTGATAAATTTTGATGATTATTCATAATGATGATTTTGTATGGATAGTTGTTAAAATGGTTGTTTGATGATTTAAAACATGTTGGAATTGATTTGGTGTGGTTTGTGAGTGAACCGTGGGGAAGGGGGCTGAACCGGACCAAACCAGACCGGTCCAGGCCGGTTCAGACCCGGTCTGGGTTGGTCAAGGTGGGTCCGGGTTTTGGTCTTTGAGTTGTGTCGATGTATGATTGTTTAATTGTTGTTATGACGGGTTTTAATTATGTTAAGCATGCGGGAAAATATTAGAAATCGGTTTTAGAAATTTTAAGCAAAAACAGCCATTTTGGCCAAAACAGGCCGTGAGGCCCAAATCAGGCCCATGTGGGTCCGGCCCAACTCAGCCCGTGGGTCCCACTTTGGGACTTGTGACGGTTTTTGAGTTTAGCGTTAATTTATCGTGTTTTGTAATATTTAACAAGTGAGAAATATTAATAAGTAAATTATTTAATTAAAAGTGTTTTTCATAAAATTATTATTTCTCACATGTTGGAAATTATAATACAAGATCGAAATTTAATTTGAAATCCTTTAAGTCAAGCGGGTTTTAGTTGGATTTAATATTCACATGTTAGAAGTTATAAAATGACATGTATTGAATATGTTGATTTTTATGTTGAAGTCTATGTGATAAAGACTCTGTTACTAGCCGGTTTGATCAAACGGGTTTGGTCAAACTAAGATCTAGTCAGCCCCGTTTTGACTGATGACCCGTCGCGGGACTCGGGTCGGGGATTTGTCTTCAGGTAAGGTTGTATTTAATTATTGAAATAGCCTTAGTAGATATGAGGCGATATGATATTTGATTATGATTTATATGCAATAGTCACATGATAGGATGTTTTTCCCGTGACTGTTTGATTATATGGTTGGTGTCGTGTTGACTAAGTACCCATAGAGAATTATGGATATATGGCGTCTTGACCATTCTAATTCTAAATGAGTAGCTTGGACCATGACATTGATAGGCCCGTACTATCTTTAACGAGCATACGGAGTTTGCCGCTTGATAGCTTTTGTGTCTCGGCTTGGGGGGTTTATATCCAAGTCGGGGCATGGTTGCCTAATCCGTTTTGGGGTTGGAACCAGCTTAAGTACTAGCCATCTCTGCTTAGGGGGTCGCCTAGTAGAGTTTCTCGTGTACGGTTATGTCATGAGACGGGGAATGGAATAGCTGTTGTCGCTAGGTCTGATCAGTCTAGGACTAGGATGTTTTCATACCTTGTGGTATAGCCTCGAGTTACAGAAGTCGTCTATTGACTGTACTAGGAACTTATGCCTGTTTGTAGAAGTATTTGTCTTTCATGTTTGTATGATTCTAGTGAGTTTTTTAGGTGGAGATGCAAGCCGGTAAGATTGATAGAGTTTGGATTCCGATTTGTAACTGATTCACATTGAATTACTTGTTGATAGGGTTTGAGTGTATCAGGGCAAGGTTAATGGTAACGCTGAGCCAGCATTACCAGCTTCCCTACCTGAGTTATATTTAATTAAGGTTTCAATGAAACTTTACATGATAGGTATGTGTTAGGTAATTGTTTCATAACAGAAAGCATATCATATATGTTAAAGTTTTGTATTTCCCTTATACATTGCTTTTATGTTATTCATGTTTAATTAAACTCGACATTTCGTGACTGGGAGAACTCGGAGTTACTCCCCACTGACTGTGGCTTCCGTGTTTATATTTAATGCGGTCGAACAGGTGGTGATGCATAGTTTGGGGTACATGACGAGCTAGCGAGCGAAGTATTTACCTTGGACCTATATTCGGTTCATAGTTTGTATATTATTATATACACTTTTATTTCCGTATTTATACGGGAGATATGTCTCCCGTCTTGTATATTTCTTTTGTAAATTATAAATTCCGTTTTGTAATAAACTTGTTTTTATTTATGACACCTTCATATTGTATTCACATCTTTTATTGTATTTAAATTATTTTTTTTCTTTCCGCAAATTTGAGGGTGTCACACCAATCATATGTCGCCACATCACCAAGGAAAAGACTACTGATTTTTGCCTATAACGCATATTATCTTGTAGTAATCACGAACATGATGCTATTTTTTTGGACCCAATTTTGAATATGTGGGACAAGGTGGAAGGATTGCGAGATGGACCCAGTGAGATCAAGCAGAGACAGGGAGATGGGTAACAGATGATTGGGAAGTAGGAAGATGGAGTACAAATAATGGGGGCGTAGAGGGAAAGCCTACTAGGATTGGCAGTAGCATGCTTTAGCTTAAGAGATAAGTCAAGAAACCCTATTAGGTTCATGTTATGTAAGGCGGGGTATTAAGGAGGAAACGATTCACTGACATATACAGATAAACCCTAATGCCAAGAGTGAGGAACTTGTAATCAATTTATCTCAGATAATTTGTACGAAGAACACTACATTCTCCTTTAATAAACTAAATGGTGGGATTATGTTCCCCTGCGATGGGGCGTAGCGGCCGTCATATATAAACATCTATTATCATCCATAACCATCTAGCACAACATTCGGTATGTCTGGGAAAACACAGAATACACAGGTTGGCACACCACATGAGGAGGGGAGCGACATGAAATCGGGTCATACCAAGACATCGGAAGTCTAGGTATCCCGATTTGTGCTCCTCCAAAAGACCAACACCCCAAAGGAGGGACCCCCTAAAACCACAAAAGCACTAAGAACAACAGCTGTCATCACCAAGACAAGTGGGGAAACAAGTTCCGGCCAAAGGGAAACAAGAGTTTGAAAGCCTGAATTAAATCTGATCAGCCACACCAGCACCCCACTTCCTAACCCAACACAAATAATCAGTAGGGAATAAACGCCCTGTAGCGATCGACAGAGGGTCTGAGGGAGGACAATCGAAACCTAAAATATCAAATGGAGAAAGAGAATCGGTCAATTAGAGCCAATATAGGAAGGATATGATGGCAAGCTAAATGCTCTCTAGAAGGAAGGACACAAGGCCTTGTACCCGACTACCGACAAGAAGGATCACATTGAGTATTCCCATGAGAACTAGTTACCATTCTGAATTCGAAATGAACGCCCCCGAGCAGGACCGATACTACCTTTGTAACACCCGGAAATGTACCCTATTTTTCTAGTAGAAATATTTTACGAAATCTTTTCAGCAAATTTAAGTTTTAATTTGGAATTTAAAGTTTCGAGTCGAATTTAGAATTTCTGAGTTCGTATTTGGAATTTCCGCGAGATTCCATGAGAATCCTGTCTTAAGGCGTCTTTGACTTTTCTTGACTTTTGAACCGTCTTTGACTTTTCTTGACTTTTGAACCGTCTTTGACTTTTCTTGACTTTTGAACCGTCTTTGACTTTTCTTGACTTTTGAACCGTCTTTGACTTTTCTTGACTTTTGAACCGTCTTTGACTTTTCTTGACTTTTGAACCGTCTTTGACTTTCGTTGACTTTCTCCTTCATATACTCCCTCATAACCTATTTTTCCCTCACAACTCAACATCTCCTTCTTCCTCATCAAACCACTAAAACCTAAGCCCCTTTCTTGATCGATCTTAAGATGATCGCTACGTCTTCATTTCTTGCTCAAATTCACGTAAGTTCGTCTTATTCTTCCCCTCTTAGCTTCCTCTATCCGTATTGGTAATAAAATTACCGTCTTTCTCGCTTTTTAAATTATCCGTCTTTCTCAAGGTGAAATATATTCATATTTTATTACCTAATTGTAGGTGGAGACCACTAGGAAGGTTTAGTAATCGATTAAAGACGCGTAAAGGTAACGGTGAAGGGTTACTCGGTATCATTTACGTGTTTTACATGCTTTATATGATAGAATTCGTATTAGATTACGATTAGTAAGTTTAGGAATTATGTTATGGATGATGATTGTTGTTATTTGATGATTGTTGATGATGAATATTGATTGTTGATAGTTGATAGAAGTGAATTATGAAAATTGGAAATGATAGAAATGGTGTTGTTGTTCTAGGGTGGACTCGTGTTGTTTCACTGCATTGACCCCTTTTCGTAAAATGATCATATCTCCTTCGTTACTTGCTTGTTTTGGACTTGTGACCTATCGTTGGAACCGTAAGAGAATAAGCTATCACCTCGACTAGGAATTTATGTATTTGCATGTCTAAAACTCTAGTTATGACAGTTTGAAGTGAACCCTTGTTTTAGTTAGTTTCCAAACTTGTTGTTTTGGAGAGTTATCTATGTTTCTTATTCATTATACTTCATAAACTTGTTCAAATGCTTATGTATCATGTATTGATTCATTGTTATCATAGTTAAGTTTATATAATTCGCTATTCACATGTTTTGTGACGGTTTTTGGTATGTTCCCACTTTGAGTCGGTTTTTACAAATGATACGGTTTGAGCACTATTTTGTCTTGTGCTTTGTACTCTCATTCCCTTGGCTACCTTCCCATTCGTAAGGCTGGAATGTCGGAACGGAGAGGTATCCTACTGCTTAAATGCATGTGTTAGTGGGCATACGACGAAGTTGTTGGGAGTTGAACGCTATGCGTTGATCGACCCGGCCGTCAAATGTTGTGTACTTGCGAGGTGGTGTTATTTGCATGTAGCGTACCGCTTGTTATGAAGCTTGAGCTCTTTTCCGCCTCTTTCGTGAATTGATCTACCGAATTTGGGGTACTCGGCGTTTTCTTTGTAAGACCGAGTCTTGGATGCGAAACGTCATCGCATGTCGAATCGGAAAACGTGCATTCCGAGAATCTGGCCAGGTTTAGATTAGGAACCGTATTATTATCGTCGTCCTACCAGGAGGAAATTAGTCTACATATACGAAATGGATTGAATCGTGTATCCGTTCAGGGAAGGTTTTACTCCCGTGGATGCCCATAATCATACTTACCATGTACACGATGCTAGTGCGTTTCATTTACCGTGAGAGAGGATGTCGTCGTGTCGTCGTGTCGTCGTCTTTCAATGCGTGATTTCATGATATTATTCATGGTCATTGCATGATTGGGCACCGTCGTCTTTGAATGCGTGATTTCATGATATTATTCATGGTCATTGCATGATTGGACACCGTCAATGTATTGGTTCGTGAATGGATGATAATATGTTGGATTTATGGTGATCATCGCATGACTTGACTTGGTTTGTCTGTCGAGTCTCAATCTTATCAAACTTATACCGCTAACGGTGAGATGCAAGCCCTAGTGAGCGTATTCGGTTGCCTAAGAGTGTCTTCCCCGAGTCTTTGTATCGCATGATGGATTCGGATTTGTATTCTATATGCTCTTATCATTATATATTTAATTGCCTATCTATTCTTTTCGTATCTCACATGTATATCTATATATGCATGCTTCTACTTTTGTATTTCCTTATATGTACGTTTGATGTGATATGGCTGGGAGAACCCGGAGTTACTCCCCACTGACTGTGGCGTTTATGTTTTTCATGGATGAACAGGTTGCTTGCATGGATGGCTTTTTGCTTATGTTATTTTGGGGTTCGGGTGTGAGCTAGCGGGCGTTGTCCCTGGAAGATTAACCTCTAGTCGTTAATTAGCTAGTTTGCTAAACACTTTGTCTTTTGTTAACACTTTGAGAGACTACGTCTCTTGTGGTATTTTTATTTAGTTTGTAATATTTTGGTACTCCTCGTATTTTTCTATCTTGCATGTAAAGGTTTTTAAAAATACTGTATTTCCGACTAGACGGGGTAATTTCATCTTGACCAGCTATGTTAGATGGGGTAATTTCGTCTAGACGGGGTAATTTCATCAAGCTTGTATGTTTTATATTTCCGCATTCGCGAGGGTTGTCACAGTTGGTATCAGAGCTTTATCGCTCCCGACGCACACACGTGAACCCTAAACTTAAATTACTTGACCTTGAAATAATCAATGAGAGATGGGTAGACTTAAGGACTTTACTTGGTAGTCTTTGGTGTACTTGATGTTTGTTAGGTTCTAACTTGTTTGTTGATTTTTTTGAGTGATGTTATGTTTATTTATATCTACCGTCTTAAGGTGGATAATTGTGTTACCTAGAAAAAAATATCCTCTACCGAGGATTTGAAGATTGTCAAGCCTAATTGAAGTGTATTTCTTCCTCATCTATGAATTCTTTCGTCCTTAATGTTTTATGCTCTTTTCCTTCTATCTAAGTGCTACTTTATCATCTAACTTCTTTTCCCCTTGGAAGTTACTCTTGATAGTTTCCTCCCTCTTACTATTGGTATCCTTACCTTCCTCTTGTAACATTTTTATGGTTGTCATACCCATTTGTTTGTGGTATATTATACTTGGTCGGAAGAACTTTGAACTTTGTGGAATATTAGTGGTTGTTAGAATGAATTTGTGATTTGAGGAAAATGGTGTAGATCTAAATTCACCCTATATTGATGATTGGTTGTAACTATAAGGAAAGGTAGTAAGATAAGTTTGATGATTTTAATGCTTGATGCTTGTCATGACTTGTGTGTAAATAGTTCATGATATTCGATGGTGTAAGGTTGAATGAGTTGGCTATGACTTCTTAACTCATTAGTAATTTAGTCTTTTGGACTTAGAAGTTTAGTATTGTTTTAAAGACCATGCTTATGATATGTCTAATTGGTGTAAATAAGAAGTTCTGAATGATATTTTGAGGTGCAAAATACTTTTGAAACTAAGTGACTTTTTGTGGATTCTAGTGTATGTGTTAGAGTATATGCTTGATGGAAAAGTACTTGGCTATAATTCTTGGATTGAAAAGTATGATCTTATATCATGGTATCGGAGACTTGGTTGAGATGGTAAGTCGTCATGATAGATTAAACCATGTTACTTAAGGATTATGGGCATGAGTGGAATTTGATTAGATGAGCTATGGCGGTGATGCCTTAGGATGTTGATGATGACGTTTTGTATGGTGTTTTACCTTGTTGGCCATAGGAGTTGAAAAGAGATTTGTACGAAGAATTCCTTGTTAGTCTTTCGGTTTTTGAAACCTTTGAGGTTGTGTTGATTATTTGAGTTAAAGGAATGTTATTATACTTGAGTTACAATTCCGCAATTGGGATTCCGTGCTATATGAAAGGATGGATGAATTGGGTTGTAATCGATTTGTTAAATCTAGGTCTACCTTACTTTGATGATTGTGGTACGATGGTCCCTTGTAAGAGACCTTTGTTATTGAGATGATTTGCTTTACTATCACCCTAAGCCGGAAAGGAAATTTTGTGGATTAAACTTTAAACCTTTACTCGTACCTTTATCCCTTTCCATTTCCTTTCATGCAAGTTCCTACTAAGCCCGATTCCTAGGAAATTGTTTTCTCTTATCTTTTCCTTTTCTTGGCTATCTTCATACCTATATCTATCCAATATCTAGCTTTTGGCTCCCTGCCTCTAGCGTTCCTCTAATTTTAGTCCGATCTTATCGCGTTCGTGTTTCCCTCGAAATCTCCTATCGTTTCCAATGTCATGGTGTCATTGTCTTTCCTCTGGTGAGATGATTAGGTTGTTAGCTAGCTTCGTGTTGATTTTGATCATGAATAGGATTGGGATTTAAACCTTAGGATGAATCTGTTGGTGGTATTGTACTCTCTTGGTGGCTTCATTTATTGAGCTTGCTAGTGTAGTGCTATTTTGGGAATCAAGTTGAGCGAGATGATATTCGTTGTTGTAGAGTATTATATCGGTTGCTTGGTATGTCATTTGAGAATTTTATGTCTCTAATTGGTGGATTCTAAAAGAGACTTTGCATTTGGGAAATTGAGCCGATACCCAAAGTTTGAGGAGTATTCGTCGTAAATGAAAATCGATTCATATTGAGTTTTAGATGAATTAGATTATTTGAATTGGTTGTCTGATTGCCAAGTGATTGATCATTTGTGGTTTGGAATTAGTAATTCTCTTTTATTCTTAAGGAATCATAGTTTGAGATTGAGAAACGTTCGTTGCAAGCTTTTGTTGATGAGTACTCAGTTGTTATGGATTATAGAGATAGAAGGGTGAACCAATTTATCTTGAGAATTAGTAACCTCCATAGTGTTGGAGTATGTGTCCTCCACAATAGTGCGCCACATAATAAATCTTATAAAGGAATATAATTGGGATAATTATTGACTATATATATGATTAGTCAGTTGATTAACGTAAATCAATAACGGTTGGCTAACTAAAGTTTGACGTTATTGTCGTTTGACGGCGGTGATCAACTGATCTCTTTCGGTCACACCTAAAGGATGAAATCCAAATAGTAACTAATTATTTGTATACGATACAGTTAATTAGTACATTACATATATTCGATATGTACGAGAGTTAATTGTTAGAAATTGAGTTAAGAACTCAAATTCGATTAAACTTATTTTTCAATTATGCGATAATTGACTAATAAATTTATATCTTATTTTAATACGATTAAATAAGATTTAACTTAGTAATTAATCGTTAAATTACTAAATTAGTGGAGGTTTTGAGATAGAGGTAATTAGTTAATTATATTTACAAGGAGTTGTAAAATAAATTAACTAAGCATTGTGGGACCCATTATATATTGATATAATGGTAAAATATTACTTAAAATGTTAAGTACATATTATTTATTTAATTGAGTCATATAATTGTATATGATCAAATTAACACTTAATTATACAAGATAATTAACCATATGATCAATAAGTATTTGTGAGACAAATATCAAAAATCAAAATGGACCAAACTAGGCCATAATGGACCGGTTGGTATGTAGTTAGAAGGTGATGATTTTAGTTCTTGTTTTTACTATTTAGTTACTTATGAAAGTGACATTACAAGTAAGAATAATCATCATATATACTACAACACTCCACTCTAATGCATGTGACAAAAATTGAACAAAATAATAGTCCAATTGTGGACTAAAACTTCCGGCCAAATGGCCTTAAAATGGGCAATGTGTTCATTTTTCTAATTACTTCATTTTGTGCATTTTTTTGTTCACTTCTCTCTAAAATACTTCCTCTCACTAAATACTCTCATATACTAATATTTCCTAAGTATTACTAGTGTAGTAATATAGTCTAATATTAGTAGTATTATATCTATCTTATTATCTAGTTAATAATAAGGGTAGATTATTTGGGTTAATCTTGGTGCAACTTGAAGGAGGTCTTCTAGTTTGGAGATTTCATGTGTTCATCCATATTTATAGCTCAAGAACAACAAGAAGGAGTTCTTGTTGTGCCCATATAATTTTCATATCAATGTGAGGAAATTTCTTCTTTTATAAAAATGTCTTTATATTTGCATGCATGTTACATAGATCATTATAAACTAAATTAATAAGTAATTTAGTAAATAAGAAGAGGAGTCTAATTAAGGTCTATGGAATTTCAATTGGTATCAGAGCTAGCTTGTAGCATGCATGTTCATTTTGAACATTTTAATTAAAGTTATAAGATAACTAATAAATCAAAGATTTTGAGTTAAAATACGATTCTGACGAACATTTTTAGTGCATGTATACCAACTGACCTCAAAATGTTTGTGGTCAAATTTCGTGATTTTAAGGATTAATTTGCTATTTATTTTGATTTATGGCGTTTAAACCGAGTTAACATGCATTTTATGAGTTAAAAGTTAACTAAAAATAGTTTCATGTTGATTCTGGCCATGAAATTTTTATATGATCTCACATGCATTTCTTACATATTTTATGTAAAATTTCGTGAATTTTACTTATGTATTGCATGTTCATTGATTTTTATACGATAAAAGTCAATAATATGAGATTATAATGTTCATAAAATTGAAACGTCCTTTTATGGTCTTGAAAATTTTTTGTACATTTCACATTCTGATTTTGATGCTCCTGGTGAAATTTCATAATTTGTTTCACTGTTTTACTATATCTAATGTTTTTATTTGATAAAACCATTAAATACAAAGCTATTTGTTCATAAATTTAATTTAAATTTTTGAGCAAATGTTTTTTATTTTTATAGTTCCTGGAATTGTTCCATAATGTACAAAATTTTTGGTTTCAAATTTTATGATGTTTATATTTTATTTTTGTTTTATTTCATAATTGTTATGATTAAACCGTAATATTTGGCAAATAAAATCAAATCGATCTAATTAATGACCAATAAAATTAGTAGTGACTAATTTTGGGTTCTAAATCAGTTAAGTTAATTATTTTGAATTTAAATGCGATTTAAAAGTTGATGATGATTTTTAATGGTTAAAAATCAATAAATCCCGGAAGAAATCGAGCTACAATGAGCATGAATTGAACTTAGGACGATTTTTGCATGAATTTTGCAGCAATTTATTTTATTTATGTTTGAATGAATGAATGTCATTTATTTAATAATTTATGCAAATTTTGTACCTAGTATGGCCTAGTTATTTTTATCGTTATTACCCGTAATGTAAGGGAATAACGGTTTGGTTGTAATTTTATTGCGATCTCGTATCGCCGGTTTGTATAATTTTAATAATTTCATTTTATAGAACAAATGTATAATAGGAATTTGTATATTTCTATATTTGTAATTATTTTTATGAAGACCGATGACTCCCCTCAAGACGATGCCATTTTGGAAGGTGTTCCAAGTGAAGAGGCAAGGGACCTAGGAGTTGGTTTCCGAATTTGTAATTATCTAGTTAATTTTGATTAGCTAGGTGGCCATACTAGGATTTTATTGTTGCTTGGTTGGTTGCTTTATTTTTCGCTCATGCCAAAATCGTCACACATGCAATTTTATTTCTCGATTGTCAATTCAACGGTTATTCACAATTCACCGACTTAGTTCGCTTATAGGGAATTAATAACAAAATTGACAAGACCTCTCCCATAACTTAAAAAAAAAAAAATTGAGATTTAGCCTTACCAATTAGTAACACCTATGAACCCCGTGTTCATTAGGGCTACCACGCTCGTGGGTCCCTTTTTACCTCGGGTAAGTAGGGTGATGCGATCACAAGCCAAAATTGGATTGGACTCAACGAGATAAGCGTTATCTTGGGACTAGAAGATGGATTTAGTTGAAATCCGTCAACCAAGAGTTCTAAGTGTAGAATTAGTCAAGTATTGACTTACCTTTTTTAGATAAAGGTAGCATGCGATGACTATTTTTGTCTAAATATGGGTCTTGGAATCACTTATATAATTTAGTGAGAGGTCATTATATGAGTGACTTGTTAAAATTGTTTTACAAGTAAATTATATATAAGCAATGAATGTTTATTTTCCGTTCATATTTATTCATGCAATGACAAATATTTATCCTTCTACGAACTTGTAAATCCGTTCAATCGTGGAAAGGAGTTTCCATTATTTCATGCGGTAACATTTTGATTGAAATCTCCGTTTTTACCACCGTAGCTAAAGACAAAATGAATTTTATCTTTTGATCCTCATATTCACCATTGCAAATGTCTCTTATGAAGAGTAAATGAATAAGTCACACTTAGTCAAAAGCGTTTTGGAATATTTTGTGACGCCTTCTTATAACAATGGTACATCAAATTTTTGCTCTAAAGAAAATATTTGTATTTTGGTATGTCATCATTATACTCCTTATCGAGGCTTACCTCAAAAGAGGCCAAATCAGTTGGGATGACTAGGTTAATCGATTTATTTGAAATCGTGAACAACCAAATACCGTAGTCACTTCATGAAAAGTTTATCCTTTTTTAAGGTAAAACCATGAATGAGATGAAGAATAGTCTTCACAATAATTCTAATATACTTGTCTAAATAGAGATTCATGAAAGTGAGTGGGAGCACTAATAATGATGTTTATATTCTTAATTGTTAAGACGAGGTACAAGAATAGGTTGGCTCGACTTTGACACAAGGCAAGGGAAAAAGGCAAGACTATTTTGAATAGTAAAGTCAAAATCCAAGCAAGGTGTCGAACCCAACTTTTGACGATTCTACAGTGTAGGACACAAGAAAAGAATCTTTCCAAAGTTTTCTAAAGAGTTAGAAATTGGGTGTAATTTTTCACCCATAATATCTATATGATCGACATTTATTTTGCTAAATGCAAATATTTTTGGATATTAGATATCCATTATGGTTTTCATCAATGTATTCAATACATATAATAATGATTCGTGCGACGACTAACCATAATTAAATGTCGACCTACAAGGAAAATATGACTATTGTAGTTTTATTTCTATAGAGACATATAAAAGTTATAATATCATCAATCTAGTTTTGGATTTAGAGGTATACTTCAATAAAAGTTATTATGTACATAACCTCTAAATAAAGAATATCCACTTTTGTGTACGACACAAGTGTTTCACTTTTTGTGAATAGAACAAACGTTGTATCTTTTTATGCCTATACTTTGTCAATGGTAATCTCATACCAATCAAAGGTAATTATATTCTTGACCTAAAACTAGTAATTACTTGTCATATAGATTAAAAAAGGCTCAAAATTGGTGACCCAAATCTAATCTTAATTCTGGATTGTTTAGCACATAAAAGGCTAGTATCGACTAGTATCCCTAAACCATTTGATTTTGAATCTTATGGTGTGTGCGAATCTTGTATTCAAGGCAAGATGATTCGTGCGCTTTTGTTAAAAAGGAAATCGAACTAGTAAGTTATTGACCCCATTACATAAGAATATATTTAGTCCAATAACAAACACAACCAGAAATAGTTATGACTATTTCACTTTATTTACCGACGATTTAAGTAGATATTATGTTTGATTCTACTTAATGAGGTGCTAAGAGAAATCTTTGAAAAGTTCAAAGAGCTTCAATGTGAAGTAGTTAACCACTAGAAAATTAGATCAAGGACTTACGACTATATCGTAACTATAAATATCTAAATATAGACTTTTATTTTCACCAAAAGTATTGTGAAATGGTTTCACAAGTTAACTTCTCTTAACACACATTATTAGATAAGGTGTTGTTGAATAGAGAAACATAAGCTTATACGATATGGTTTTGTCTTTATCAAGTCAAAATGAGCCATTTGACTAACTTTGGGATCTTAATATTTTTGTCTGCTATTTCTTTTCCCACCATATTAAAACACATTTAAAACAGTCTGATTTCATTCCATATACAATATGGGTAGGTAGCGTACCTAATTTATAAGTCATTTGAATGAAACAAGTGCTCTATAATCCCACATTGACCACGAGAACAAAGCGTTTGTGACTCGTGATGCTGTCTTTCAATAAAAATACGATTATTTCTTGATAAGACAGAGTGGGAGAAAATGTTTCAAGAGCCACAAACTGAGCATATGGTCCGGAAAAAGTTATTCCTCATGCTTGTTCAGTAATTGTTTCTTCGGAACCTAGGAGGTCAGGTGGAATTTTATCGCTCCTTTATAGTGATGAATTCTAAAAGACTGTTTTTAGTCCCAACTTCTTGACATGGCTTAGAGTCATACGATTCGTAATGGACTCCATGCATGATGGTCAGGTATGTGACCTGGTAAATTTTAGTTGAAGAAGTACGACCTCTTCAAATGTAAATTGTTTTTTAAGATCGAAATTTGCATGGATGAACATTAAAATGTTTTCAAAGATAAATTGGTAGGCAAAGAGTTTTGCACCAACCTTAATTCTTTGATCCATTCTTATATACTTAGCGATTACTGCATATCATAATAGAATTATGTAAATTGGATCTCAAGAACCACCTTCTTGAATACGATTCTAGAAGAGGTAGTATATTTTAAATTCACCTGTGGGTTCGTAGATCCTAACTATCCTAAGTTAATTTGCAAGCTTAAGAGGATGTCTTAAGTAAGCACTAAAGAGTTGGAATTAGTGTGTCAATCATGTCATAAAATATTTCTCGATATCTCGAGGAATCATGTTTATACATGAAGTTTAGTGGGAGTAATATGGTTTTCATCAGTCTTATATGTGGAGACATATTGATCATTTTAGATGGTAGAAGATTTTGGAGAAGTAGAATACATCTTTTAGATATCTGGATTTATGGAGATAAATCTAAAAGGATATTAGCATTGAGTCAAAATTCTTATATTGATAAGATATTTGACTAGTTCAAGGAAGTTGAACACATCATAATTGATTCCTTTTGCTTCCCCTGCGGGGTCAATTATATACGCTGTGATGTATACTCAATCCGACATTTCGTATGCTTTGAGTAGGACGAATCATTTGCAATTAAATCCAAGTGAGAGTCACTTGATAGCCATAAAGAACATCCTTAAGTACTTGCGAAGGACTAAAGATATGTTTCATATGTTTGGAGTTTATAGTGAGTTGTGTGTAAGAGTTTACACAGACTTTAGATTCCAAACTAATCAAGGTGATTTGAAATCACGAACTGGCTGTGTTTCATAGAAGATTTATCTGTTGGAAGAATTCCAAACAGAAAATACTATTGGAAAGGTTCCAAGTAGGAGTGACATTTTCAAATATAAATGTCATGTATCCGCTGGAATTGTTCCAGGCAGTTTATCATTGCGGATTTAACAACGGAAATGGAGTACATTGCGTCATATAATGATGCATATGAAAGTAGCTTGGATTCGACAGTATTAGAGGGACTAGAAATAGTTCATATAGCTGTATATCCTATCCCATTATATTGGTAAAACAGTGGGAGCTACCTTTAGGCCAAGAGTCCTAAAGTCTAGATTCAAACCTAGACACGTACTCAGAAAGTTTTATGTAATACGAGATTACGTAGACAAAAAGAAATAGCAATCAGAACGATGGGAGAGATGCAAGTATTGCTAATCCATTAGCCATGCATTTTGCAGGCTGAACATGATAGTCATGTCAGTTCAATGGGGATTGAAATTGTACCTGAATTGCTAAAGATTATAAGATATGAAATTATTGATAGCGTATCAATTTTTCCAAATATTTGATAATCGCATTCATTGTTAGAGTTTCATTAAAAACTCCTTTATTTAGTTTGACTAAATTGTAATACTTTGTTTATCCGAATTGGTTGAAAGAAAGGTTGAACCCAATTCAAGTGAACAGGACGAACTTAATATTTTGTCCCTAGTCACTCAATGAGGTGACGTCTCGAAATGACTAGATTGTAAGTCGATCGATGGTTGGTTCAGCACCATGGGGTCATGGAGATGAATGGTCGTTTACATAGACAGACTGTATGACACTCTGTCGGACAGTGACATTGTAGAGACCCTTAAATCAATTATTTGATGCCTGGTCGTGGCAGGGTCTTCTTTCTTATTCCTATAAGTCGATTCTTTTGACTGGCGACCGTCTATCTGAGTCGGTGCAGTTTCCGATTGGTTTTGGTTGATGTTCTAGGTCGTGCCGTAAAAGGAGGCCGATGGACTTCTTTTGGATCATGGTGATCTGCATCATACAGAGTAGATGGATCAACAGGAATTGTCCACCCACGTTGGGTAAAAACATCTTTAGGCCACTCGAGGATTAGTTACTGTAAATGCGTGGCCACGCTCGGAAAGAGATCTTTGGTAGATTATCCGGTCAGACAGTTACTCTCCCTATCGAGAAAATCACTCTAGATATAGTCAATCGCAAGTGCGACCTGAAAGACACCTTGCGTTGAGTGGGAGATGTGATAAAGAGACAAGAGAATCGGTGACGCACACTTGTGTCAGACAAGTGGGAGATTGTTGGAGTATGTGTCCTCCACAATAGTGCGCGAGAATCGGTGACGCACACTTGTGTCAGACAAGTGGGAGATTGTTGGAGTATGTGTCCTCCACAATAGTGCGCCACATAATAAATCTTATAAAGGAATATAATTGGGATAATTATTGACTATATATATGATTAGTCAGTTGATTAACGTAAATCAATAACGGTTGGCTAACTAGAGTTTGACGTTATTGTCGTTTGACGGCGGTGATCAACTGATCCCTTTCGGTCACACCTAAAGGATGAAATCCAAATAGTAACTAATTATTTGTATACGATACAGTTAATTAGTACATTACATATATTCGATATGTACGAGAGTTAATTGTTAGAAATTGAGTTAAGAACTCAAATTCGATTAAGCTTATTTTTCAATTATGCGATAATTGACTAATAAATTTATATCTTATTTTAATACGATTAAATAAGATTTAACTTAGTAATTAATCGTTAAATTACTAAATTAGTTGAGGTTTTGAGATAGAGGTAATTAGTTAATTATATTTACAAGGAGTTGTAAAATAAATTAACTAAGCATTGTGGGACCCATTATATATTGATATAATGGTAAAATATTACTTAAAATGTTAAGTACATATTATTTATTTAATTGAGTCATATAATTGTTATATGATCAAATTAACACTTAATTATACAAGATAATTAACCATATGATCAATAAGTATTTGTGAGACAAATATCAAAAATCAAAATGGACCAAACTAGGCCATAATGGACCGGTTGGTATGTAGTTAAGGTGATGATTTTAGTTCTTGTTTTTACTATTTAGTTACTTATGAAAGTGACATTACAAGTAAGAATAATCATCATATATACTACAACACTCCACTCTAATGCATGTGACAAAAATTGAACAAAATAATAGTCCAATTGTGGACTAAAACTTCCGGCCAAATGGCCTTAAAATGGGCAATGTGTTCATTTTTCTAATTACTTCATTTTGTGCATTTTTTTGTTCACTTCTCTCTAAAATACTTCCTCTCACTAAATACTCTCATATACTAATATTTCCTAAGTATTACTAGTGTAGTAATATAGTCTAATATTAGTAGTATATATCTATCTTATTATCTAGTTAATAATAAGGGTAGATTATTTGGTTAATCTTGGTGCAACTTGAAGGAGGTCTTCTAGTTTGGAGATTTCTTGTGTTCATCCATATTTATAGCTCAAGAACAACAAGAAGGAGTTCTTGTTGTGCCCATATAATTTCCATATCAATGTGAGGAAATTTCTTCTTTTATATAAATGTCTTTATATTTGCATGCATGTTACATAGATCATTATAAACTAAATTAATAAGTAATTTAGTAAATAAGAAGAGGAGTCTAATTAAGGTCTATGGACTTTCACATAGTTTGTTAATGTGACTATTTATATTTGAGGCTTCGAGCGTAGTAATAATTGAATTAAGGATGTTATGGCGTATTAAAGAATTCTTATAAGCGATAATGCATTGTGGATTTTTCCTTGTCGTGAGACTTTGGATGAGTCTAGTTGGATCTTTGATAATTATGTTTGGTTGCGTGGATTTGTGTTTTGATTTTCGAGGATGAGAAAGTTCATTGTAAATTTAGGATGATGAGTTTGAAGTAAATTGGATTAAAGGATTTCATGGTAAGTCTCTTTTACCATGTGCATTGTTAGTTGCGGAGTCTACCGTGCCGATTGACCTTAGAAGATTCTAATTGGATTTGAATAATTGGGAATTGTTACTCGAAGTTTCGTGATTATGGAATATTTTTGTAGGATTTCTGATGATTGAAAATGATGAGTTGCAAATTGGGTAAATTGCATTCTCTTGAGGATTTGGTTTATTAGTAGAGTTAGTTCTATCGATTTCTTGTAGATCTTCGTGCCGATTTCATCGTGATCTTCCTATCCCTAGGAGTTCCATTTGTTTCGTTTTTGCGTGTTTTGTGTACATTTTGTTACACTGCATTGTATTTGTGATGCTCGAGTTGCTCTATGTACGTGTAATGTGTTCTTATTTTGACTTTATCTTTGAGAAAACCTTCAAATTATCATATTGTATTTCTATTTTAACTTTTCAAAGAAGTCTAAAGATGGATTGTGTACCCTCTTTTTGGAGAAAATAGATTTCTTTTGCTTTTATATTTGGATTTTGCGTTTGGTTGGATGTTTCCACTTGTTATTGGAGACGTCTGATAACTAGTCCTGCACTTACTAACGTTGTTTTGAATTTCGATTTCACTATTTCGACATTGCTTTGATTTGGATAATTAGAGTTCTCGTTCGCGACGAGCATTCTTGTGATCCGTAAGTAAGTTTCGCACTTATGAAAAATTTCCTTAAACCGTTCGAGAAGAACATCATTTCATAAATGTTTTCCCTTGTAAAAGTTTTCGTGTTGATTTTGTAAACCGATTCTTATCTTTGATACTTTTGTTTTCTACTCTCAAGTTTCGAGGACGAAACTTTTTTTTTAAAAGGAGGGGTGATTGTAACACCCGGAAATGTACCCTATTTTTCTAGTAGAAATATTTTATGAAATCTTTTCAACAAATTTAAGTTTTAATTTGGAATTTAAAGTTTCGAGTGGAATTTAGAATTTCCGAGTTCGTATTTGGAATTTCCGCGAGATTCCATGAGAATCCCGTCTTAAGGCGTCTTTGACTTTTCTTGACTTTTGAACCGTCTTTGACTTTTCTTGACTTTTGAACCGTCTTTGACTTTTCTTGACTTTTGAACCGTCTTTGACTTTTCTTGACTTTTGAACCGTCTTTGACTTTCGTTGACTTTCTCCTTCATATACTCCCTCATAACCTATTTTTCCCTCACAACTCAACATCTCCTTCTTCCTCATCAAATGTAACACGCGGAAATGTACCCTATTTTTCTAGTAGAAATATTTTACGAAATCTTTTCAGCGAATTTAAGTTTTAAATTAGCTTTTTATGTTTCGAGTCGAATTTAGAATTTCCGAGTTCGTTTTTGGAATTTCCGCGTGATTCCATGAAAATCCCGTCTTAAGTCGAGTTTGACTTTTCTTGACTTTTGAGTCGAGTTTGACTTTTCTTGACTTTTGAGTCGAGTTTGACTTTTCTTGACTTTTGAGTCGAGTTTGACTTTTCTTGACTTTGGAACCGTCTTTGACTTTTTCCTTCATAACTCACACTACTCCCTCTTCAACCTAATATTCATTCAAACACAAACACAAATATCTTCCTCCTTAAGAAATCTCAAGAACTTTCCCTCTTTGATATCGATCTTAGAATTCGCGTAGCTTCTTCGTTCTTTGATAGAATTTACGTAAGTTCGTCTCATTCTTCTTCCCGTACCTTCCTCTATCCGTATTCATATTAAAAGTATCGTCTTTCTCGCTTTTCAAGCTTTCCGTCTTTCTCAAGATGAACTTTATTCATCTTTTTACGATCTATTTGTAGGTGGTGACCTCCAAGATCCCGACAAAGACTATTACCTTATTGAAGAGGAGCTTGACGATTAGTGAAGTCGCTTAAAGGTAACGGTGAAGGGTTACTCGGTATCATTTACGTGTTTTACATGTTTATATGCTAGAAATCGTATTAGAATACGATTAGGAAGATTAGGAACCATGCTATGATTAATGAATGATGTTATATGATGAATGTTGATGATATATGTTGTTTTTTAATGATTATTTGAAGTATATATGAGAATTGAAATGAATTGGTTAAGTGAAAGAGGCTCTCGGGTGAACTGGTTTTCCTTGCCGGTCGACCGGCCGCCGGTCTGCCAACCGGCTGGGAACACATCAGTAACACATTTGGAAAATTAGAATTTGCATGATGAGGTGCTCCAGGCCAGCCCACCGGCTACCGGTCCATCCACCGGCCTGGAACACATCAGTAAGGTAAGTTTTGTTTTTGGTAGTGTGCTCTTTGCCGGCCCACCGGCCGCCGGTCCACTGACCGGCCTAGACCACAATTCTCTGTTTTCTATGATTTTTGGATTTTGCCTATGTTCTGAGCCGGCCCACCGGCCACTGGTCCCCTGCCCGGCCAGGAACACGGCTGTATGCATTTTCTTTAACTTCTAAAACTCGTAATTTATAATAGTTCGCATGATCCGATTATCATATAATTTTACGTAGTATCTTATAATATTCATATTTTGGATATATGATATTTCATTCGCTTGTATCACATGTTTTGTGACGGTTTTTGCTATGTCCCACATTGAGTCGGTTTTTACAAATGATACGGTTTGAGCACTATTTTGTCTTGTGCTTCATACTCTCTTTCCCTTGGCTACCTTCCCGTTCGTAAGGCTGGAATGTCGGAACGGAGAGGTATCCTACTGCTTAAATTCATGTGTTAGTGGGCATACGACGACGTTGTTGGGAGTTGAACGCTATGCGTTGATCGACCCGGCCGTCAAATGTTGTGTACTTGCGAGGTGGTGTTATTTGCATGTAGCGTACCGCTTGGTATGAGGCTTGAGCTCTTTTCCGCCTCTTTCGTGAATTATCGACCGAATTTGGGGTACTCGGCGTCTATGATTGACCGAGTCTTGGATGCGAAACGTTTATCGCATGTCGAATCGGAACACGTTATTCCGAGAGTCTGGTCAGGTTTAGACTAGGACCGTATTATTATCGTCGTCCTACCGGAGGAAATTAGTGCACATAGGCGAAATGTAAGCATCGCGTATGAGTTCAGGGAAATGCTTATCCCGTGGATGCCTGTTAATCATACTTGCCATGTACACGATGCTAGTGCGTTTAATTTACCGTGAGAGATGTCGTCTTCTTTGATGCTTGATGTTTGGATGCGTGATTACATGATTGTTATTCATGATCATTGCATGACTTGGCATGGTTTGTTTGTCGAGTCCATGATTGTTTATTCATGATCATTGCATGACTTGGCATGGTTTGTTTGTCGAGTCGCAATCTTATCAAACTTATACCGCTAACGGTGAGATGTAAGCCCTAGTGAGCGTATTCGGTTGCCTAAGAGTGTCTTCCCCGAGTCTATCTATAGCATGATGATTACGGATTGTACTTCATATGCTCTTATCATTATATATTGAATTGCCGATCTATTCTTATCGTATTTCACATGTATATCTATATATGCATGCTTCTACTTTTGTATTTTCTTCTATGTACGTTTAATGTGATATGGCTGGGAGAACCCGGAGTTACTCCCCACTGACTTTGGCGTTCATGTTTTTCATGGATGAACAGGTTGCTTGATTGGATGGCTTTTTGCTTGTGGTATTTTGGGTTCGGGTGTGAGCTAGCGGGCGTTGTCCCTGGATTGAAACACCTCTAGACGATTTTAGCTAGTTTGCTAATCACTTTTACTTTGATAACATTTGGAGAGACTTCGTCTCTTGTTGTAGTATATTTCGTACTTTGGTTTGTAATATTTGACACTCCTCGTATACTTCTTTTTGCATGTATAAAGGTTTTTAAAATATCGTATTTTCCGCTATTTAATTCACATGCTTGTTATGTTTTATTTCCGCATTCGCGAGGGTTGTCACACTTGATTTTTTCGATGGATAGCGAGCTTCAACGTAATGCCATAAAGATGGCGACCGCATATGAAATATTCTAAGATCGTGACCATGTTTTCACGAGCTCCAAGAATTTTGCAATATGAAGCCGCCTCCCAATTTTTCGACTTCAATATGAAAGAGGGTCATAGTGTTAGCCCTCACGTGCTCAAAATGATTGAGTACGTGGAGGTGCTTATAGAGCAAGGAATTGTTGGAGTAGGTGTCCTCCACAATAGTGCGCCACATAATAAATCTTATTAAGGAATATAATTGGGATATTTATTGACTATATATATGATTAGTCAGTTGATTAACGTAAATCAATAACGGTTGGCTGACTAGAGTTTGACGTTATTGTCGTATGATGGCGGTGATCAACTGATCCCTTTCGGTCACACCTAAAGGATGAAATCCAAATAGTAACTAATTATTTGTATACGATACAGTTAATTAGTACATTACATATATCCGATATGTACGAGAGTTAATTGTTAGAAATTGAGTTAAGAACTCAAATTCGATTAAACTTATTTTTCAATTATGCGATAATTGACTAATAAATTTATATCTTATTTTAATACGATTAAAGAAGATTTAACTTAGTAATTAATCGTTAAATTACTAAATTAGTTGAGGTTTTGAGATAGAGGTAATTAGTTAATTATATTTACAAGGAGTTGTAAAATAAATTAACTAAGCATTGTGGGACCCATATATATTGATATAATGGTAAAATATTACTTAAAATGTTAAGTACATATTATTTATTTAATTGAGTCATATAATTGTTATATGATCAAATTAACACTTAATTATACAAGATAATTAACCATATGATCAATAAGTATTTTTGAGACAAATATCAAAAATCAAAATGGATCTAACTAGGCCAAGAGGGCCGGTTATAATGTAGTTACAAGGGTGATGATTTTTGTTCATGTTTACACTCCTTAGTTACCTTTTGAAAGTGACATAACAAATTAAATATAATCATCATCTTTTCTACAACACTCCACTCTAATGCATGTGATCAAATGAACAAAATAAGAGTCCAATTTTGGACTATGAGAACCGGCCAAATTGCCTATAAAATGATCAAGTGTTGCTCATTTTTCATTACTTCATTTTGTGCTTGTTTTCTTACTTCTCTCAAAAACCTCATCTTCTTACTAAAACTCTCAAACACTAATATTTACTAAGTATTACTAGTGTAGTAATATAGTCATAATATTAGTAGTATAATATCTATCTTATTATCTAGTTAATAATAAGAGTAGATTATTTGGGTTAATATTGGTGCAACTTAGAGGAGATCTTCTACTTTGGAGATTGTTTGTGTTCATCCATATTTATAGCTCAAGAACAACAAGAAGGAGTTCTTGTTGTGCCCTTATAATTTCCATATCAATGTGAGGAAATTTC